>RJWH01003371.1:0-159398 GCA_004363575.1 Solenodon paradoxus | reverse complement strand
TTTAGCGTTAGGGTTAGGGTTAGGGTTTGGTTTAGGGTTAAGTTTTGTCTTAGGTTTACTGTTAGTGTTAGTGTGTTTGCATATTCCTTGGTGTCCTCGTGTTACACCCATACAGACACAAGCCACAGTCACGTAGTCTGGTTATCTTTGATGGCAGTTGTGGAAAATACGATCTTGTCGATACTCGTACACAGAAACATTGATCAGAATGTGTGGCTTCGCAAGGCGGATCCTGATATTTAATCACTTGAAATCTGTCTTTGTGTCTCTTTAATACAGATGCCCTTTGAGAGGATGCCCTGAGTATTTCCAGCATGTGCGTGTGCCAGGGTGAGTACCAAGAGGGCAGCCCAAGGTGGCTTAGCATAAATTACATCCTGCAGTCTTCTCCCAGCCCCTGAGGTGGGCCAAATCCCGATGTTTCCACTGAAGGCAAAAGAGTTTGTAATACCTCTGCCTAAAGCCATGGCTTCCTCCCTGTCATGGTGGGTGAAAAGTGGCTGTCCCCAGGTCATGCAGCTGGTAATTGAGCCAATAGACTCAAAGGCAAGGCTTTGAAAGTCGAGGACAAGCGCTCCATCCAAACACTGTTTAATGTGAAGTTCAATTTCTCAGGGTCTTACTGTGACAGCTGGCTGGGAGAAAGAGTTCAGGGCAAACAGAATGGAGGGTAAAGAGAGAAAGTCAGGGGGTGTGGATTGATGGATTGAATGAATGAGAGACTATTCTGTGCATTCATTCACCAATTTTGCAAATATTTATTGAACATGGTCACCAACTGTGTGATATTATAGAATTGCCTAAACACTCAGTGTTAAAATGTTATTTTGAAGTTGTTTGAAATATTCTGATGCAATACTATGTTCCTATTACAAGCTCAGAAAAAAACCTGTTTCAACTTGTATGGAACCTTGCTTGTGCTTAGTGAAGACAGTAAACCTATGTTGAGTCATAGGGAAGATGACAGCAATGTCCTGACACACCAATGTACATTCAAGTGTGATGTGTAAAAGGAATGTTAAGATGTGGTAACCGAACCTGGAATGCACCCAACTGATAGCCTGTGGATTCAAGCTACAAAAGGGGCTCCCACTTCAAACAAATCAGTCTCTTAGACTCCAACATAGACCCTATGACGTTCTGGGGGATCGGCTGGAAGCAGCCGCTTGCTGGTGTCCCGTCGGACACTCAGCTCTTCACCAGTGAAAACTCATCGCTGCAGCCGCTGTTCCAGAGAGATCGCCACGGGGCCCCTTTTAAGCTGAACCCAGGCTTCAGGAACTTGTGAGTAATAAAGCCTGTGTGTAACTTGCAACTAATATTTGTGTGGTTGTATTTTACTCCAGCAGCATAGAAATATTAATATTTATATAAACTCTCTTAAGAGCAAATAAACAACAGTGTCCCTAGAGCAGTGTCGACAGTACTCTCGACCTTCGATTATCCAATATTTAGCGCACATATATTTTCCATCTCAATCACATCTCGGACACTCCGGGGGTCATATTTGTAGATGGCAGAGATATGTTAGAATTTTCTTTTTTTCTTGACTCTGCATACAGACTACACACCCCAAGTTTCCTTGTGGCTGAGAGCACCCCTGTGCCAGAGTGCCAGCTAATGGAATGTACGATGAAGTCCTCTCTCTGCTCTGCTCTTTCTCTGCCTGCAAATAAGTACAGAGAATTTGGAACCTCTGAATTAGTTCGCTCCTTCTAATTTGGAACACCCATTAGACATAAACTTCTATTATATTAAACCACTGAAAGTTTGAAGTGTATTTTTTATAAAGATCAGTGTTACCAGGGCTTCTTAACAAGGTTGCAGGAAAGAATTGAGCCCTCATGCCCTAAGGCATCCATTGTGGGTAATGAATTAATTTCTCTCCTCTGCATCTAAAATGCTATAGTAGTTATATATCATCCTGGGGAGAACTGAGAAAAGAGTCACTCACATACTTCTCCTTGGAGTTTAATTCTCTTGCGGAACCTGTATTGAGAAATAAATATACACTTGAACAACCGCTGTTCTCAGGGGGTTTATTATAATCTAGTTGTGGAAATTGGACAGGTGTACATAGCTCTAAAAGGGAATATGAAGAGGGAAGCTTATATGACTTTGCTTTATCATATGACAAGCCTGTAACGGAGACTTTATTATTGTCACTTCACAGAAAAAGATTGTGAAGTTAAGCAGAATGTTTCAGGTTGCTCAAATAGGAGGTGGGGGAGGCAGAGTTTGAACCTATGTCTCAGGGACCCTTGATCAGGCCAGGAAGGACTCTTTGTTCATAGCACTACGTAGACTAAGCAAGTTTAAAGGAGTCCACAGTTCTCTTTGGGGCATGCACAGGACCAGACTGCCCATAATCTTTCTCAACTTTCTTTTAAAGTTGAGGGAAGGTGCCGGCAGGAATGAAAGTGAACAGAGGCAGGCACGTAGATAGGAGGAAAAAAAAACAACACTCTTATTTTATTTCATTGTCCTCCTGATTGTTCGCACTGGTCGTGGTACCTTGGGATGTATGTGGACTGCACCCAACCAGTACCCCACCAGGGCACAGCTGACTTTCTCTGCCTGGCGCCTCTGGGGTCTTAACATCCCTGAGGCGCTCTGTTCACCAGAATTTCCCTGCTCTGGGCCTGTGGATGGGAAAGGTATAATAAAATATTAAAAACCAGTTATAGAAGCAATACATTGAAAGAAGAGACTTAGTGCTTTCTGACCTTAGGAGAAGGGGACCAAGGTATGAAAAGTTGGGGATTTGTGAACAGGAGAGCAAAGGACTGTTAGTTTGCAGAGAGAATTAGTTTAACTAACTACCATCTTCCAAAGCTTAATTAAGTCTCTCAGCCCTCAAGTGAGGCACAGAAATAATTGATTTCTGCATTGCTGGTGGGGAAAGCGCGGGGGAGGTAATTTGCTGGTGGCCTACAGGGGAAGTGCTATCTGTCCTGGGATTCAAATCTAAGATTCTCTGGCTCTTGGTCCTTTGTTTTCCTTTTGAACCTGGAATGCTCAAGGCCCCGAAGACTTTTTTTTGTGTGTGAGAACCCCAGAGCCAGACCATCCACCACGACACTCAAAGCAAATAAGAGACCACATAATGAAGGATTTGCTCCTTGGTAATTTTCTGTCCTTCAGAGAAGTCACACAAACAATGGGTCGCTTGTGCGTGTCAGGGCCACAGGGGTTCATTTTAATAAGTGCGGGCACGTCTCAGTAGGAGGGCGGCCCAGCTCCAGGTGGAGATGCTACAGATACGTGGAGATCTCTTTTTCAATCATGTCTGGAACGAACTAGAAAGAAGGAGAGAGATGAACGGGGGTGGGGGAAGAATGAGTAACAGAGGGAAGAAGAAGCAGTCTCCAAGGGATATGATTGAAGCCACCAATTAGCGAACACTCACTCTGGGCAAAGAGCATTTGGAATGTTTCCTCACAGGGACTCTATTTAATTGGGTGAAAACAGACTTTGATGGGGAACCTCAAAATGAACACCCCCGGACTCCAAGAATTGGATGCCCACAAACACCCGACTTGGGCACCCAGGTGATTTGAGCTGAAAACACGAGTGACCCAGAAGTGACTTGGGCCTCTCTCCTCCCTTAATGGAAAATGTGATCATTGCCCCCTATGTTTCGACTCTCCCCGAATCAGGGAGGGGAGTACTGCTCTGTGGTTGCTAGACAGAGGTAATTTGGGAAGGGTGCAATCCAGGTGTAAATTATCTTAAAGCATGTCCTGTCTAAGAAACTCATCTTTCCTTCAGGGTAAAAATGAAGTCATTTCCTTCTGGTCATGGAAGATGGCTCCTCTCTCCTTGATGCTCCAGGCCCCCTTTCCCTTTCCTCAGTGCAAGATGTAAGTCTTTGGTCTGTCCTGTTCACCTCAGAATTCAGTCGTGGCACACCCTGGTGGCTTAGCAGATACCTCCTCTGCCTCTGGGTGGTGCAGTCCACATAGATGGTGAGGCAGGAGGTGGGGGAGGCGGGGGGGGGGGCGGGGGGTATGGGGTAAGATTGCTGGGGGCAGAGTACCAAGATGAACCACTAAATAAAATACTTCTTCCTCCTCTCTCTTTCTCTGCATACTCATCTTCATTCCTGCCTGTACCTTTCCTTTAAAAATAACAAAGAATTCACAGTCATGTAAATCCTCAATATGTATGCCATTAAAATTGGGCTTTTCTCATGCTAATCCTGCCCGAGGTTATTTTGTTTGCTCCTCTAACCTGTGAAAAATGTCAGAAGGATGGGGGCATTTTTCTTCTGTTCACATGCTCAAGCTAAGAAGAGACTGGCCCAGCATTCAAATCCAAGTTTGGGAGTCAGTTTTCTTTCTTTCTTCCTTTTTTTCTTTCTTTCTTAAGATTTATTTATTTATCTATTCATTGCAAACAGGCAGGCAGGAATGAAGACAAGCAGGCAGGCAGGCAGGCAGGGGAGGAAGAAACACCTATCCAACCATTCAGTTGTTCCTGTTGGTTGTCCCCACCTTCCGTGGTCCTTGGCCACAAAACCGCGTCCTTAGGCTTTGCATGGACTACGCCATCCAGAGTGGTGAACTTAACCACTGAACCACCAGGTATGCCTGCAAGTCAGATTTTCACCTTAATGTGTTTATCAAAAACAGAAACTTTGACTATCTCAACTATCTTAGGTGTGTCTTTCTCCTCACGCAGAACATTTCACTTCTGACACTATTGGGCCACTAACATGCATGGGACACCACTTCACCCTCTTACCTGCCAGCCAGCAATTCTCTGACACCTGCTGGATTTTCTTCAATTAATCTTAATTCCAACACTATGTACCTGGAGGCAACGCCAGATCCCAGAGGTTAAAGGCTCAGTTCCACAAGACTGCCCGCCACTTCAGACGTCAATTGAAAGCAGTTGGTCCCCAGGTTGCCCACAGCTTTCTGACTTGGTTATAAATCGGAGCTTCCCCAAGCCTCTCGGCCCTTTGGCTTCTGTTAATTTTCTAGAGCCACTCGCGGAATTGCGGGGAACATTTAGGCACCTTGACCAGTTTATTAGACGTGGAGATGATAAAGGATGCAGATGAGCATCCAGATGGAAGAGATGTGTCGGGCAGGCATGTGGGAAGGAGTGTGGTATTTCCATGACCTCTCTAGGTGCCCCTTCCCTGCGCCTCCACCTGTTCATTCCTGGAAGCTCCCCAAGCCCCATACTTCTGGGGTTTTCCCGGGGGTCTCAGCCCAGAGGCAGAATCAGTCATTACCTCTGTGTCAGCTCCTCTTCCATTGCAATAGACTGGGTGGTGGGGCTGATTATTCCAGGTTCCTAATCACGGTCTTTCCAGTAACCTGTCCAATCCAGCATCCCAGCCAGCATGAACTCATGAGAACAAGACACTTCTATTACCTAGGAAGCGACTAGGGTTTTAGGAGCCCTTTGTCAGGAGCTGTGGGCAGAGACCAGTGTTTTCTATTCTCTCACACTTAACCACTGTGCCGCACCCACAGACCAGACTAGAAATGCGTGTGAGGGGACCCTGTGGGAATTCATGCGCTTCCACGTGGGGCTGTTTTTCTTACTGGATTGTCCCCTCTTTGGAGGATCAGAATTAAAATTTAATTCCGTAAAGTAGTTCCCAGAGCCTAAAGTAGTTCATGCCAGGGTGATAATGCTTGTTGTGTGAATGAATGAATGAATGAATGACTATCTATAGTGAGCCAAAGGCCAAGGATGAAATAGCTCATCATTTTATCTAAATCTGAAGTCACCTGCAGTCTCCCAAAATACAGGAAACTTGGTTGCCTTTCTCCGTCCTCCCCACACCCATGGGCGATGGGGGTCCAAAGCTCTCTCTGGAAGGTCTAGAAAGTGCTGGATTTGGAGACAGTCTTCAGCCTTGTCACCCTCCTGACCCTCCCCATCCCTGAGTTGGCCCAGGACTCCTGCTATGTCCATGAATCAGATCCCCTGTGCGTGATGTGACTTTAGGCAAGTCATGTGTGGATTCTGAGACTCAGTTTCCTCTATCGTAAGTGGACATCTTGATTCGGTAAGGAAGGCAAACCCAGTGCCTCCAAGGGTCAGACGAGTACAGAGAAGAAACAGCAGATTTTAGGTGAGACAACGGGGCAGTGGCGCCAGCAGAGCCTGAGCGGACCCTGCAGGGGAAGAAGCTTCTAGTGCTCTTCGCCTGAGTGCAGTTCTGTGGGACTGTGGCCTCACTGGGGCCGCAGTTCCAGGTGGTTCCAAAGATCCAGGATGTCTGGAATTTGACGTGAAACTTTCCACTTTCTCAGTGTTGGCGCACACGTTGTCAGAAACACAGCGTGAGCCAAACGCAACACATCTGTGTGCCTCATTCAGCCTCCAGGGCGCAGCTCTGGGCCAGATGATGCTGAGGCTCTCCCACCTCTGCAGGATGCGGCCTGGTGGCAGTTTGTCCCTTCAATGTGGACACGTTTGGCTCTCTGTACTATTTCTGCTACAGTTTCAGCAGAGTGGACGAGGCCTTAAGTGTAAGTGTGTTTATAAACACCCCGAAGAATTCCATATGGTCTGCCGAATGTGAAGTTGACTTAATTTGAAAAGATTAAACATACTCAAGCAATTGCAAAGTTGTCTGTTTCGTAAACCAATGCAATTTGTGGGTGGCAGGACAGGAGGGGGCTCTGGGAAGCGCAGCTGCTGTGATCACCAAGCCTAGGGGCAGGAGTAGAAGAGGAGGGTCAGCGGTAATAACCCTCCAAGACGTTTCTTCCTCTCTGCCCTGTGCACATGCGCGCGCTTGCGTGCACGCACACATACACTTTTTCTTAATTTGAACCTTATCCAAGTGAAAGAAATTTCCTTTACACATTCAGGGACAAAGTGGGAAAGGCTTAGCAATCTGGGACCAAGTGTGTCCACTGATCTTGCTTGGCAGCTTTGAGTCATGCAGATGCCCTCAGTTAGGATGCTGGGGATGTGATGCATCCTCTGGCTTTAACTGTGGGAGCTGAGACGATCTTTCCCCTCGCTGCGTCTCGTGTTCTTATCTGGAAAATACTGGGCCTGAACTTGGAAGTCTTCCGGCTCTTCCAGCACTAACAGCATTTGTTATCTTTGATCTCCCATGAGGCAGGTCAGGAGAACACCTCCTGTTGTATCTTTCAATATCGTGTCTGCTTCAGACAATGGACAACCACCTCCTTGCTCCCATCCTGGTGCAGGAATGACCTCCGCTCTCTGTGGAAGCTACCTTGAGCAGCTGGAAGGGAAGTCTGGTGCAGCACGCAGAGTGACCCTAAAATGACCTGGGGACAACTATGGATTCCACATAAGTCTTGAACACAGGGCCCCTGGCCTTTTTCTCTACCATTTCTGACACAATTTTAACAGTGGAAAGAGTGTCAAACTCAAGTGATCAGGTTCCCTTATCAGCACTTCTCAACTCTGAAGAAAACAACACCTGAAGGGGGAAAAGACAGAGGTAAGGGATATGTGAGTTAGACTTCCAGTCATAAGTTACAGAAAAGCAATTCAAACTAGTTTAAGCAATAAACTTTTACAAAGGTTAAAAAAAAAGAAAGAAAAGCTCAGAGTTATTCCAGCAGCTCTAAGGATGGCAAAGTCATCAGCTCATTGAAGACTTAACACACACTTAAAGACCCGGGTCCTTTTCATTTCCCAACTTTGTGTCAGGCTAATTCTCATCATAACAAAATGGCTGCCATGGTTACAGGCTCACCTCTTGACATGCCAATTCCCCATCCATTGTAACATATATTTCAGTAAATCCCCTAGAAAGACTTCCTCTGAAGTCACACAGGCCAGAAACAAGGCATATACCCATGTTTAAAATTGATCATTAGCACAGGATGAAATGAGTGTGACTGGTTTCGAGTCCAACAATCTTTAATGGCCCTGGAGGTGGAAGGGGCCTTGTCTCCCTTGAGGTGAAGGAAACCCTGACCCTGAGTAACTTCTGGTTTCTGAGTGTAAGGAAGCAGGTAGGGGCCACTGCTGTTAGGACAGCTCTGAATAGTGTCTCTTTCCCTACCTCCGGGAGAAGAGAAAAAGAGAAGAGAAAAGGAAAGGAAGAAGAGGAAGAAGAAAAACAGGGGGAAAGAGAAGGTAGAATAACAGCGTTGGCATCAAACAGGCTTCAGTTTCCACCCTAGCGCTGTCATTTCTTAGCTGTGAGTTCCTGGCATGCCCCTGAGTCTGCTAAGCTTGGGTTTCCTTACTTGTGAAATGGAGATAACATTTTCCTGAAGTTAAATGAGGAAATGGATATAAGAAGCCCAGCCCGGTTCTTGTCACAGAATAATGTTTAATTAATACTAAAATGCAGAGAAGTAGAAAAAATGTGGGAACAAGACTTTTTATAACAAATACTAGCGTCTTTGGGACCCCTCCGACTTGACAACACATAGGCAGGCAAATGGGCCATCTTTCTTTTTCTGTTTCACTCCCAAAGTCCTTTATTCTACAATGGCAGCTGTTGGGGCATGGGGGTCACCAAAAAACTAACAAGTACACAGCAAAATAGATAAATATGCCAAAATTCCCCTTTATTTTTGTTATTAAATTAGGAATTCATCAACCAGAAAGCATATATGAGTTACGTAAACCCAGTTTTTGGAGAGAAGAGTAAATGCTCACATTGTCAGCAGCAGCAAAGGAACATGGTCAGCAGCACAGGCCCCTACGAGGACACAGGGGAGGGTATTTTCCGTCTTTGGAAAGCAATCTCGTTGTGACTCCTGACTTAAAGCGAGAGCAGATCACATCCCTTGAATTGACGGGCATGCTGCGGGGATGGGGAGGCCAAACCCCAAACTCGGTGCAAATGGAAACTCTTTGGGGCTCCCCCTGATGGCCTAGTGGTCGAGTACACCCTGGGGGCAGTCCCACATCCCTCCCAAGGTCCTGGGGTCAGGAGGCACAACCAATGTGAATGGCTAAATAAAAAGATAAAGTGCTTCTGGCTCTCTTCCAAACAAAAAAGAAAAACAACCCTTTGCTGCCTCCTTTTATCAATGCTGAGTGTGGTCCAGGGAACATAAGGGTCTTGCCTAAGATAGTAAGTACAGGTGCAGGTCTTCAAAGTTCCAAGTCCCAGGAATACCCAGAAAAAAAAGTATTGAAAGAAGTAGAAAAGTTTATTAAAAATGCACATTTAAAAAATTTAGCAAACATTCATACTGCAGCAGAGAAAGCGAGACTTACAATAAGAAGTCTTCTTTCTAGAGTGTGCCCACCTCCCGGATACCCATTTTTTTAATCATCTCTGTTGGATAATTAGATTCAATTCCACAACTGTGCTGAGTACCTGCTCTGTACACTGCAGGTAGCTGCTCCCTAGAGGGTACAGAGGTGGCTGGAATAGTCTCCTGCATGAGGGGTCCTGGAAAAGCAGAGTCATTTTGCTGATACATATTTTTCAAGATGCCAGCTATTTGAATTAGTAATCACTTCCATTTTTATTTTTTTTAAAAGGAAAGGTGCAGACAGGAATGAAGGCGAGTAGGCAGGTGGGAACAGAGAGGAGGAAGAAGCATTTTATTCATTTTTATTCAGTTGTTCATCTTGGCTCCCTCCCATGCACCCCAACCCCTGTCTCCCCAGCCCCCCATCCCCCACCTGGAACCTGGGTCCTTAGGGCTGCCTCTGGGGGTCTTATCCAGTTGGCCACCAGGATGCACACTTCAAATTTTTCTCTCCTAAGTTTTGTGATGTCTTGCAGCCCCTGGTCCCTCAAGGGCAAGGTTGAATTAGACTTTGAGGCTGTTGGGAGGCCATTGAACTGGCTCAGACACTCTCTAGAGCACATTGCAAATCAAATCTGTGAAGACAGGAAATCTGCCTTTCCAGGAAGAGCATCTGGGAGCCCTGATCAAGCCCTGGTGCCCTACAAGGTGATAATCCTCCTCAGTGGACCAGCCACCTCCTCCCCCAAGCTTCCTCCCTCCCCCAGGCTGGGGGTCAAGCCAGCAAGCCCCAGACCAGCAGGACCCCCACCTGGAGTGAGTGAGCCTGGGCCCAGGCCTCAGGTGGGTGGGTCACATCTGCTAGAGGTCTCCTGGGAAGTGGCCCAGATGACTCAGGGGTTAAGCCCCTCACTAGACCTTCTCAGGCATCCTGATCACCCTCTCCTTTCTCCAAGCAGAACACGTCTCCTGGGATAGCTCCAGGTCCAGGACAACTTGAGTGAAGCTTCTGGAACCCAAGTCAGTTTGCTGGCAAGCCAGGCCTGTGACTCATCTCTAATGGAGATGAGAAAACTTCTTCAACCCTGGTGTGTTGGTCTTACTGAGTCGACAGAGCTGACTGATGGGTGAACTTGGCTGTGGGAAAAGTGGAGCAGAGCTGTAGGTCTAAGACGTAGTTTCACTAAGGGCTCGGGGTTGTGTTTTCTATAATATCTCTTCAGAGCCTGCAGTCGGAGGTGAATGTTGAGGCGAGTGTGTGAGCCTATCTGCGAGTGTGACTGTGTGCATGGGCGTAAGGTGTCACGAGGTAGCGGTCTTCCAGAGCTAGAAGCGCTAATCAAAGGGATGAAGCAGAATTCAGTGGCCAGAAGTGAGGGTGTGTGTGGTAGTGAAAGGCCCAGCGTGAGTGAACGGGAGGAGAACAGAGTTTGCACAATCATGGGGTGGGGACATCGGTCTGAGCCAGAGGACTAAGGGCCAATGTCCCGTAGCAGGTGAGACCATCAGAGTGGTGGTGAAGGCCCTGGAGCTGCCTTTGAACAGAAAGCTTCTCTCTCTTTCAAGGCAGTCCCATGCTTTACTTACAATCCATGCTTCTGAGGCACCCAGGCTCTTCTGTTTGCTTGGGGTATGTCCAACTGAACCAGCTCAGAGCTACGCTCTGTCTTAGTCCATTCGGGCTGCTGGAAATTTCAGAAATTTCAGAAATGACAGAAATTTCTTTCTCACAGTTCTGAAGCCAGGGAGTCCAAGGTCAAGGTCCTGGTGAGAGCCTACTTCTGGGTCTGCAGGCAGCTGTCTTCCTGCTGTGTCCTCACATGACAGAAAGGGCTGGGCTGCTCTCTGGGGTCTCTTCCACGAGGGCACGAATCCCTTCTGTCAGGGGCCCTACCCTCAGGCCCTAGTCACCTCTCAAATACTCCTCCTAATGCTATCATCTTGGGGGTTGGGATTTCAATATGTAAATTGGGGGGGCCATGAACATTCACATCATAGCATCCTCCCCTTTGGTCAGATGTGTGACTAGGGAGTCTTCCTGGTTCATTTTGGGGGGTGGTCAGTGAGAGGGTCTTGAGGAGCTGCTTCCACCACAAGCTGTGCAAAGAACCCAGTGTTTTTCACAAGGCCTTCCCAGCCTCTGCTGCCTTCTGGGTTATCTTCCCCAGACTGGGGTCTGTTGATTAATAGCCCCCTGAAAGGAGCTCACGTGAGAACACAGGATCATTGTAACAAGTGGTATAGACAGACAGCACCCTATTCCTTGTCACACTCTCTCCAGGAGGGCCTCATCGTTCTCTGTCCATCATTCTTCCTGCTAGCACTTGGGCTCTGGGGTCACATGTCTCCTCTGTCCCCCAGTGTGAGTCCTCAGATAAGGCACTTAACTTTTCCTGTAAAAAAGGGAAGAGCTGTGAATATTTAAATCCTCCAGAATAGAAACCCCTTGAGGACAGGGATTTTCATCTCTTCGTACATCTTGTGAATTCCCAAAGCCTGGACGGTCAAGGGCACCCAGCTGGCACTCAGCCAGCTGTTTTAGACGTGAATAAAATGAACCCATCACATACAGTGCTTAGCACAGCTCCTGCATCAACACAGAGCGAATGCTAACAATTGTTATCATGAATGGTTTAGACGCTTCCTCAGAAAGTGCTGGCAAAGAGGAAGATACTGCATTCATGGCGTCAACCGTGTTTGTTGACTGGTGAGTGGAGGCCAGGGAGGCTGTGAGGGCTGGGGGATTCCACCATGATGAGAGACACATTTGCTGACGGAGGTTACAGTCTGCTGAGGGAGACAGGCGTCCAACAAGCGAGTGTAAGAGTGCTGGGGCTGACTGCGCACAGGCCACACACGTCTGTGGAGAAGAGATCGGCTCTCCTAGGACAACCAGGCTGTGCCTCAGGCTTCAGCTGGACTGGACCCCGCTTCTGCAGGTGATTTCGTGAAAATAGTCAACCTGAATTTCACCGATTAACACAAGAAAGTTTATCTCTTGCCCACAACAAGCCCCAGATACTTCTGATCACTGTAACTCTCCACAGAGCAGTGTTTCATAGTCAGGTGTCATCCATATTGTGACTCTCCTCTCTCCACATTTGGTTTCCAAGTGCTCCATTTCTTCTGTATCAACCTAGTGAGGGTCAGAGCAGAGGGAGGTTTTGGAAGGAAGATTTTATGAGGCCAGGTCAACAAGTGGTGAGCTTGACATGTGTTCCCATTCCACCATTGAGCAGCCAGCCTGAAGCCACACCAAACCTCAAGGGACATGGAAAAATGTCATTGAGCCCAGGGTTTGGGCATCTCTGCCCTGATCACCAAATAACCTTCACACCCTTCTTCCCAGGCTGTAAGCCCTCCCTTCTTCAGAGAGACCACCCAACCCAAAGTCCAGTCCAGTTACTGCATCCAGCAGAATGTCCTGAGCCTCTGGGTGACTAGTAATACTGTCCCAAGTCCACTGAGAGCATTTCATGTCCATCAACAGTGAATGAGAAAGACGAGTTGTCGTCATTCTCTCCACGTACTCAAATGCTGTGATGGAACAGGGATGGGACAGGGCAATATGTACTCTCATTCAGACAAGAACAGATTAGAAGTCACATGGTAGTCACAAGTGTACAATTCTTCTAAGCAGACAAGGCAGAGTCTCTGCCAGGCAATAGGGGAACTTTCTCGACCACCCTGAATTAAACTCCCTGGGAAAAAATCCCTCATCTCTTGTTCTCTGGGGTCAGTTATTTTGTTGACATGTGGGGCCAGATCACTCTTTACTGTGGGGCCCTGTCCTATGTCCTGCATTGTGTAGCAAGTTTAGAAATATCCTGGCTTCTACCATTAGACACCAGTGGATAGACATCTCTTTCGCTGAACTGTGATAAGCAGAGATGTCTCCAGA
Source organism: Solenodon paradoxus (assembly GCA_004363575.1). NCBI lineage: Eukaryota > Metazoa > Chordata > Mammalia > Eulipotyphla > Solenodontidae > Solenodon > Solenodon paradoxus. The sequence goes on along the minus strand of RJWH01003371.1, from coordinate 146,324 downwards.
CATTGCTCTCTGTGTTGTGGAGGGCAAATTGCTCCCTGTTGAGGGCTGGTTTAGGACCTGAATAAAGTCCGGGCTTATAATTTTTGGCAAGATGATCTCCAAAAAAATATATATATTTTTTGGAAGGAGAACTTTCATTATTCTTATGTAAGAAGACTTAAAGTGCACATTTCATCCAGGTTGGTGGTAAGTTCTTTAGCCTTTGCCTTTGTCAGCTTGGTCATGCAAGCCACAGATTTGGGGCCCAGGACGTTGCCTCCCCAGTGACGGGATCGCATCGTATTTGTCATCATAGCTAGCAGACTAGCTCCCACCATCTTAGCCAGAGGGCCTCTGTCCTCTGAGTTCACCTGGGTGCAGACAACTGTGGTACAAGTCTTCCTGCAGATGAGACGACTGCCTGGCCTTCCCCCACTGCAAGTAGGGGGCCCCATCTTCCCACACAGGGCAGGCAGAAGACCACAGCTCCATGGCGTGCATGTCACATGCAGTCACCACCAGCTGAGCCTTCTTGTTTTCCACACAGGTGGTGACAGTATTGACCCTGCCCAAAGGATAGGGTGGTCTCTTCGTGGGGACATGCCCGTTGCCAGTAGCTTTCTTCTCAGCACAGGCCAACAATTGCTGCGTTCTTTCTCGCTTAGCTTCTCCTCTGTACTTGTGGGCCAGTGAGTAGCTATTTGGAGGCCCAAGGAAGGCCTGGGTCAACTGGTTAATGGTGGAAGACGCCTTCAGGCACTTGTAGAGAAGAGCCCTTTGCCACAGCAGCTGGATGTAGTGGGGCCATTTGACAAAGCCAGTGAGGTCCCTTTTGGGCTGGGCGTCCTGTCCAATGCCAAAGTGCTTGGGCCTCTTTTCAACTAGGGGATTCACCACCTTCTCAGTTTGCTGCGTCTTCCTGACTGCAGGAGCCAGGACCTCCTTCTTCCCCTTGGTCTTCTTCCATTTTGGCGTCTTGGACGGCTGCAGGAGAGAGTCATCTCCCTGAGAGAGTCAGCTCTCCGCGGTCTTAGAGGGCTCTGTGCTTCTAGTCGGTTCCATGAGCAGTAACTGTGGCTGAAACTCTTTATTACAGAATAACAGTCACTCTTGATTTACTTCTCTGCTTCCAAATGTTTTGCTGCTGCATCACACTGTCTCCATCATGATAACTTCTAAGATAATTTTTCTTGTCACTGTCACTACTCATTTGTTGGGCAGCGGGCATCAGGGAAGGTAATACAGTGGCTAATGGCTGGGGGTGACTGGACATGTGGCAGACATGAAACCCTTGCCACGTCATTTAGATTTACATGATCGCATCCATTTCCAGTATCAACGTCTCTACTAGTTAAGAGACTGTTACAGTGAGAACCCCATTTCAAGGTGCCTGTTTCTGTATTGTTAAAGGACAGAAACAGGTAGAAGGTCTTTTTCCCTCAACTTTTTCCTTCTTGTCTGCCAGGGGACAGCTGGGATGGGGAGTCCAAAGCTGGGTTAGGACAGTTAGGAAGAGAAGCAGCAACTGGGCTAGGAGGCTAAATGGAGCCCAGAGAAGAGAAATGTGCAGGGAAGGGAAGGCCCAACGTGCAGGAGGTGAAACTGCAGGAGCAGTCGCTCCAGGGAGGGAGAGTTGGTTTCTGAGGTCCAGCATGGGTGAGATTCCTCAGGCTAGATTCCATCCAAAGACCAGCACTGCCAAGCCAGTGCCTGGACTCGATACCCAGGAAGCCACATGAACTTTGAACTCTCTGCCTCCAACATCCCATTTAAAATGAGTAAATAGCTTTGAGGCAAAGTGACAAGGAAACTTAAAAACAGTATTTTGGGCAGATTGTGCAAATAATAAATAAAAATGGAAAGGAAGTTGAACAGTCATCCACGATGGAATTGCTGGGAGAGGGGGAAACAACTACTAAATAAAATGCTTCTTCCTCTCTCTTCCCGCCTGCTTCCTCGCCTCCATTCCTGCCTGCACTTTTCCTTTAAAAAGAGAAGAAAAGGTAAAGTCTTCCTAGAGTCAAATAAACAAAAGTAGATATGAATTAGAAGAATGTTATGGAACTGTCTGATAGATCCTGGTTCTTTCTCTTGAAGGAGAAACTCTTGGTATATTTATCTCTGAGGGAATGTCCAGGTAAAATTCCACCACAAATTTTGTACTTCTTTATGCTCTGAATTTCCAAGCTATGTTTATGCTACTTTTTTTTTTTTTTTTTTTTTTTTTTTTCAAAACTAATAGGATTTTCTGGGTGGTAAGAAGAGTTAACCTCTTGACTTTTCATTATTTTTCTTTTAAGTAAAGGTGCACACAGCAATGAAGGTGAGTAAGCAGACAGGAAGGCAGAAAGGAAGAAGCAAAAACAGCAACTTGATTTTATTTATTTGTTCAGTTGTTCACACTGGTTGTTCCTCCTGGACCTGAGACAAGAACCCGGGTCCTTGTGGTATATGTGGATTGTGCTCCTCTGGGGACAGAGGACCTAACTTGCATTCCACCAGGGAGCACCACTTTTAGCTCTTTATATTTACCTCTATTAAAATAATGACTTGTTTAAAGGGAACTTACACCAAGCGATATGTGAGTAGTTTTAAAAATAGAGAAAAGCCTAAAGAGAATTTAAATCACCCATATTCTCCCTATCAGATATAATAATCACAAATAACAGTTCCATAATTTCTTCCTGTCATTTTTCTTATGTCCATAAAACGTCTGTTTTATTAATACTGAGTTACATATATTGTGTTCTGTTTTATGTCTTTTTTCTTAGTAAGAGAGATTATGAGTATTTTCCATGCCGTGAAATATTTTTTAAACAAGTTGGTCTGTAATAGTTACAAAACAGTACATCCACACACCATCATACAACCTAGAAAATCAGTTATGATGCCCGTAGTTGAGCTCATAAACACACACAAAGCTCTACATGAGTGCTTCAGTGTTTCTGCATCATCTTCCCAAGAGGTCATGGAGTCATGTCATCCTGCTTGATGGATGAGGAAGCAAGAGGCGCAGGCTGGTCCCACAGGACTCTGCCCCGAGGTGTGACTGAGCCAGGTCGTCCTCACGGCTCTGTGCCACAGCATCTGCAGCAATGACTTATCCAGTCCCCTTTTGTTGGACACACGTTTGTTCCAGCATTTTTGCTATCTCTATTAACACAGTAACGAAGATCCTTGTGCATACAGCTTTGGCCACATCTCGGAATTCCTGGCCACATTCTTCCAGTAGAGCTATGGGGTCATACGAGAGGCCATCTTTCAGGTTCTTAACCCTGACATCAGCCCCTTGCACGGGCCTGCTTTGGAGCTGTAGACACAGCCTCCAGAAGGAAGGGGTAAGGAAGGCCTTACAACCCACAGCACTTGAGGGCCTCCTGAATTGAGGCTGAGCTGCAGCCTGCTGGCATTGTCTTCTAGATGATGGGGCTCAAGTCACAGCTGGTGCCTGGGAAGTCTTGAATTTCCCTGCACTGACTTTCTACTCTGCACACACAGATAGGCGGCGTGTTGACAGAGAGCCCCCATCACACCAGGTAAGGCACATCTTGCCTCCTGCCTCCTCTCAAGTGTCGTTATTTCAAATGGCAAGTGCACTTTGCCTCAAACCTTCTTGGCCTTTAATTTTTAAATCCACATGCATTTAATTTAGGTATGGATTTCTATAGGACTTGAGGGGAAATTGAGTTCATATACTTCAGATTCATCTTTGCTTAAATCATTTGATGGCTCAAAAAGCTTTGTTGGCGCTCTTAAATAGGTGCGTGCATGTGTGCGTGCCTGTGTGTGTAGTTTCTTTCCAGAGACAGGAAACTGAAAGGAGGAATTCTCATTAAAAACATAAGTGCAAAGCTAGGGAAATGATGGATTGGGGAAGGGCAGGCTCCTGCGCATTCTTGACAATATCCTTGCTGGAGCACCCTGGTGGAGTTGGGGTTTGATCAACCGCCTGGGTTCGCATTCCAGGCCAGGAAGAACAAGCAAGATGCACAACTAAATAAAATAAACAAAATGATTCTCCCTCCTCTCTCTTCCTACCTGTCTGCCTCTTCCCTTGATTCCTACTTGCACCTTTCCATAAAAATAATTTCTTGGTAGTCAATAGACTGCAGAAAGGTACAAATAATTGGTAAAGCAGTATCGTCTCCTTGGCCTCATTAACTTCATCTGGGAGCCCACTGTCATGTGCCAGGAAGCTCAGGTGCACTCACATTTAAAACTTTTCTCGTCCTAAAAATGAACCGGTGACAGCTGCGACTCCCCAACCTGTCCTTCTTACTGAAAAGAGATAACTGAGTTGAGAGAATCCCAGCACATCCTTGATATGCTCTTGTCTACCTGAAGGTGGGTGCATCTGTTATTTCCACTCGACTTTTCTTTCTTTTTACATTTTCCTTTTTACTTCTTATGAAAACTGTTTAACATTCAGGAAACTTGAAAGAATTGTGATGAACACCTTATAACAACTCTTTAATCCTACAGGGATTAACATTTTGCCCGATTTCTGGTATCGCATGTAAATCCATTTCTCTGTACCCATCAACTCATTTTATTTCTTAGTGGATTTCAAAGTAAGTTGCAGACATCATTAAACTCCATTCCGTGCAAGTTGTTAACTAGTTAAGGTTAATATTTATTTGCCTCTTTTGTATGTCCAAGATAAAATATTTCCAAGACATGCATGATCTTAACTGCATCAGCCAGTGGGTTTTGAGTATAGAAACATCCAAGTAACCCAAATCTCATGAGGATGTACACATTTTATTACCACAGAGGTTCTTTACTGACTTTTAGCAACTCCCCTCTTGCCATCCCTTGCTCCAGACAACTGTTCTAATTTATGTGGTTATGTATTAGTTTTCCTGTACTCAAAGCTGATATACCTGGAGTCATACCAATGGCCTGTCTAACTAGTCACATTGCCATCCTGTCTCTTGTAGCTTCAAGTCTCCCAGTTGACACAGGAATGATTTGAGGTCGATCTTCCTTGCCTTATACATTAGAATTTCTCAGAGACACATGAAAATAGAAGTGAAGGCACTACTGGAAATCATAAGCTAGTTATTGCCTTGCTAGAATAGTATTACATACTATTACATTGTATTACATATTACATAGGATTATTCTCTTGAATAAGGTAGCATTCAATGAACACACTTGCCAGAGAAATGCAAGCTGTATTTTGGAAAGATCTTTTTCCACTTGAGTTATCATCCTGCCTCGTAGAGCCATATTGGCCTGCCTTCTATTCAGTGGGCTGTGATTTTGTCTGTCTCAGTGTTACTTCAACTACTAGAGTCAGAGGTCAGCTCAGGATGCCACCCATCTCAGAAGATTCCTGCAGGAAGGGAAGTCCAGCCCCGCTGCCAGTGGTGCTGGACGTGGAGGTCATCAGCAGGTGGCACTCTTCCTCTGAACCATGACCCACTCACCCCACCTTAGCTCAGACCAGGCATTGGCCCTTCAGACCAACAACAATAAAAGGCGTTTGTAGGTGCTTTCAGTTATGAAGGCTGCTTAGACAGCCCTTGACTTGAGTCTATGAAAAGATGTGTTTGATCAGCTCCAGGACCTTTACCTGGAAGCAGCTGTCTTAGGGATCACTACTATCATTACATACACTAGATATATGCGATCCAATGGAAAAAATTGTTCAGCACATATTAGTGTTAAAAGTAGTACTACAACGTTTGGGAAAGAAATACTTGAGAAGGAAATTGGAAGACTTGATAGAGTCTGAAGGTGATAGAATCAGTGATGTTAGAATAATTCCAGTAGGGATGCCATGTAATAATTCAGTCCTTTATTCTTCGATTTGTTTATTCAGTGATCAACATTGCAGAGGGAATGGAATATAGCATTTGTTAAGTAACAGCTGTTAGAGCCAGGCAGATTTGGGTTTCTCTCTGAGCCATCAGTGAGTCTCAATATTTTTTGTCTGCAAAAGGAAGACGATATACTTATATTCTAGAGCATTTCATTCTTTGATTCAATATATTTTATTGAGTGCCTACTATGTGTGAGACATGGCCTGAGAGCTGTGAACAGGGCAAGTTCACTGGTCTCATGAAGCAAACATTCTCTTTTTTTTCATTTAATTTAATGTTTATTTTGTGTTAAAGACCCTTTGAAGGGTCTTTACAAAATAAGCCAAAGCAAATCATAAGTAAATGCCTATTTTTTTAAAAAACCGTCCTACTGAGGAATGACTGACATATAAAAAGCTATACATGTTTGATATCTACAACTCTACTTTGAGCATAAATGTACATCTGTGAAATCAACAACACTATCAAGTTCGTAAACAATCTATCACTTCCCAGAGTTTACTTAACAACATCAGATTTATCATCTTAGCAAATGTTAGGCATAGAGTAAGTTATTTTTAGTTACAGGCACTAGGCTGTATAGTAGGTCTTCAGAATTTATCTTGCAGAAATGAAACTTTGACCCCTTTCACCATTGCTCCCCTATTTCCAATCCCCCTCAGCCCCTGGCAACCACCATTATATTCTGCTTCTATTCTACATATAGGTGAGATCATACAATATTGGTCTTTCTGTGTCTGACTTATTTCACTGGAGCATAATGCCCTCCAGATGCATCTGTGTTATAAAAAAAATGGCAGGAATTTCTGCTTTTTTGAAGGCTGAACAGAATATTCCATTATATATGTAGATATGTATGTCACATTCACATTGTATGTGGATATATGTATAGCTGTGTGTATCCAGACTGCATTCTCTTCTTAGACACTAGCATTCCTCCTGGGGACTGTATGTTCTCCTCCTTGAATCAGGACAGACCTGTGACTCTGGAAGTGATGTTGCATAACCTTGGAGACCAGGTCATAAAAGGTGGGTCGGCATCCTTCTGGCCCTCTTTTGGGTCCCATGCCTTGGGATCTCTGAGATGACATGTGAGAAGTCCAGTGGCATTGTGGCTGCTCTGCTGAAGGATCACATAGAGAGACCACACAGAGAATGGAAAAGATTCCCAAAGAGTTTTTCAGGTGTTCCAGCCTCCAGCCTGAGAGTATTCTGGCTGAAACCCTGAGAGATAGTCATCCTCATGGTGCCTTATCCAACTTCCTTACCTTGAGCATCTGTGAGCATAATATATAGTTGAGTGAATAGTTATTTTATACTCCAGCTCTTGGGGTGACTTATTATACTACCCTAGTAACTAGAATAAGTTGTATGTTAGTGGATCAGGCAGGAGATAAGCCACTGAACAAATAAACAAACAAGATGCTGTCAACCATGGCTAGAAAGAATTGAGGATATGAGATGATATGAAATGCCTGGGGAATGGGTAGGTAAGGGCAAACTCAGGTAAGATAAGGAAATCTCGACAGAAGAGAAAACATTTGTACTTTGGAGACCTGCCAATATAAAGGGGGCCAGATTGAATGTCCTGAGGTAACAGCAAGTACAAAGGCCCTGGGGCAGGCTGAAGTTTGGCATGGTCAAAGAACTGAAAAAAAAGGCTTGTGCTCCTGGGTTACAATGTTAGAGGTCTAGTGAGGATTATAGCTATATTCTCAGTACAAACAGAGGCCAGAGTAGATAGTTCATTCCATCTAGAGCCATGTAGACCAAGCGTGTGGATTTTTATCCACGGGTCATGAGAAATCATTGGAAGATTCTTAGCAGTGGGGCGAGATGGTTTTATTTACATATTAACAAGATACCTTTGGGCATCTTGCTGGCTGGGTGGTGAAGGGATTGAAGGTTAAGAACTGAAACAAGGAGGCTAATTAAGCAACTGCAGCCTCAGTCCACGTGAGAGCTGGTGGCGGCTTGAACGGCCTGGAATCGGTGGATATAATAATAGCCACAACAATGACACAAAATGCCCCAGTGGGTTCTATGTTCAGGCACTGTCTCCAGATCTTTATGGGAATTATCTGACTTTGTCCTCTGCACACCCAGTGATGTAGATGCTGTTGTTATCCCACACGAGAGCTGTACTCCTTTGCCCATTGTCACAAACAAAGTCAGTGGGGAAGGCAGGCTCCTAACCCTGGCAGGCCTGAGTGCTGCTTCCTGGGACGGAATCCAGTGGCGGAGGGACTGCTAGGCTATTCCGGAGGTGCTTCTGTCACAATGGCTAATGACTGGATTTGGAGGAGGGCGAAGAAACCCAAGGACGGTGCCTGTGGTCTGACACACAGGCAGTCAGGAGGTTGTGTTGCGATGGGGCACCTAGAGGAGAAGCTGAGGCAGGGAGAGAAGAGAGTTCTCTCTGTGTAAGAATGAACAATATTGATGATGTTGATGCAGGTGCGGGTGAGTGAGACACACTGATGAAATGCTGGGTCGGTCTGGAAAGAATCCGTAGGGAGAGCCGTGTGGTCAGGATCACACAGCAAGTTTATTAGAGGCAGAAACAGAGAATGGAAGCGCCCTGAAGGCGGGAAAGTTCCATCAAGGGAATGCACACGTGTATGACCTGTGCTGCCCACCTCTCACTCAGGCCAGATGGAGGCTTGAGTATATATGAGGGGCGGGGGCTTCTTCCTTCCTGGGCGTGTCCAGGTTACCCAGAGTGAAAATGGTGGGAGTATCTAGGGGTGTGGCCTAGATTCAAGTCGCTAAGGTGGGGTCTTTGCTCGGGGGTCTTTGCTCTTAGAAGTCTCAGGTTTTGCCTGCTAGTTTTCTACTCATGCACCTGCAGACTGCCCTAGAGATTTTTGAGCTGTGCTGTCCCCGCATCAACATAAGCCTAGTAAAGGCTGCTATTTACTGAGTCCCTAACACACGCAAGCACTCCACTGCACCAACTCACTTAATTTTGCCACTACTCTAAGAAGTAAGGTACCAGTCATTTCTCATTTTCCTGAGGATGAAAGTGAGGAAATATGCCCATGATACAGAGCTAGTAAATTGCAGACCTGGGCACCAAGCTGATTCTAACCACTGTCCACACTGCTTCTCAATGAAGGAGCAAGCGTTTGGTAAGCAGGGAGCACAGCGCCTAGCGCACAGGAAATGATCAATAGCTATTATCATGATTGTTATTACAATGTGGTTGAACTTCTCCAGGGTGTGTGACATCCTGTTACTGAAAAAGAGAATGTGACCGGTGGCTTCAGGAAACAGGCCAGGTCTGGGGCAAGTCTAGACTCACATGCCTGGAACTTTAAGTGATTCAAGACAACTGCACAACAACACAAAGCAGCAATAAAAGAGGCACCGCAAGGCTATGGAGTGCCAAAGGACGGGCATATATCTAACAATGCAGGTTTTTTCAACTATCTGGAGGAATATTAAAGCTTTGTGGCAGGATTATGAACACATGGGCTCGCAACAGGGAGATTCCTTCTCTATAATTCATTGTGCCCTGTCAGGACCCAAACCAAATATCAAAGATTGGAATAGTGACATTTACACTGTTTTAATTACCCAGCAAGATTAGTATTTGTGAACTTGTTAAGCAGTTCCCAAACAAAGCAATGAAATTTATTGGTTCTGCTGTGCAGTAAAATTCACCCTCCTTTCTTCCCTCCCTCGCTCCCTTCCTTCCTTCCTTCCTTCTTCTCTCCTTCCCTCCCTCTTTTCTTTCTTTTTGGGAGGTGGTGGGGACATGCTTTTACTAATATAATCAAGGCAAATTCCTTGAAGCTTTGATACAATAATAATAAAAAAAAAAACAGAACTCCTTCTGCCTTTCTTGTTTATTATAACACTATTTTTTCCCTTGTGTTTCCCTTAATGACACGGATTCAAAGCAGTAAGTCAAGCCATGTTTCTGGAAAGCTTTTCACATTTCCTTACATTAAACAAAACAAAAACCCACTTAACATCTATCTAAAAGAAAATTTAGAGGGAATATTACACTCTTCTCTGGCCCCCGACTCCCCACATAATCCCACTACAGTTTTTGATGTTCTCTTGGTGTGTGTCCTTATAGCTTTTTTTCCCCTACACCTATTTTACATAGTTGTAATTCTAGTGACTTTACAATTGTGCATCCTGCTTTTATATGTAAATGTTTATCAGGGACAATGCTATTAAGTAATCTTTCAAATTTTGCCGGTAGAGTTTATTGGGTGAGTATCCCTTCATTTCTAAATCGTGTAAATCAATCCCTTTTAGAATAGGAAAATGAATGAATAAAACAACAAAAAAAACCTATAAAATACACAGTGTCGCTCTTTCCTTTAAGGATGAACGGGGCAAGGCTTCTTGTACTGGGGCGGGCAGTGCTGCTCCTTGCAGGCTGTGTGATCTCGGACAAGATCTTCAGCCTTTCCGGGCTTTCATTTCTTCTCCCATCAAGTGCAGATCTCGACAGTGCCGCCTCAGAGGAAGGAGATGAGGTACCCACTGCAGCACCTGTCACAGGATGAGGGTCGACAAAATGTGAGCCATCGCTACTATTTCAATCACTGTTACTATTTCAACTTCCAGACATGATTCTGGTGGCATGAGCACTGGATGAAGAACCAGAAAGTTTGAGGTCTAGACCTGGATGATATTTTTAGTTGGCCTCCTTACATGCAAATGGGGGTGTTAAATGCCTGTGAAGTCTCTTTCAAAAAGAACTTTGAACATGATGGAAACAAAAACAACAGCTCTCTCTGCATGCATGACCTCATGCGCATTAGCTGCTCGGCCTGGTTAAGGGGCACACGGCCTTGGCTGGTGCTCCTGATGCTGCAGAAGAGCTGGGGGGCCGGGAGCTCCCCAACCCCTCTGAAGATCAAACCTCATTAGAGGCAGCTTTGCTAAGGAGAGCAATGCTGGCAGAACACAATGCTCTGCAGAGATCAGCAGAGGCTTTCCGGCCTGCGGCTCCCTTCCCTGCTGTCCACAGGAGGCTGGGGCCACACGGTTCTGCTGCGTTAAGGAAACCCGGATCTCATGTATTCATTTATTTCAGATATTCTGTCAATGCCATTTGCACGGCTCAGGTTAGAAGTCGTCAGCAGTTCCTATTTAGGCGGCTATTTCCAGGGGCTGGTCATTTGCTGGCAACATTTGCTCGGGGCAGCCGCGGGCCAAGGAGAGGTCTCCGCGCAAAAGCATCCCCCACCCATTCACAAACAGCAGCCACCACAACGCACTCCTTCTGTGACCAATTTAAAATGATGGAGGTCGACACAAAAAACACTGATGTTTGGAATTCTGGAAGACAGAGGGGGTTGTCGGTCCCGGGCTGCAGGTCACGGTGAGTTCATTTGCTAGCGGGGTGGCGGCGCGGTGGGCTGGCCCAAGCGAGGACCCTGAGCGCAGGTGCGGACCGCTCTGGGGAAGTGGGTCTATGCAGCCTGCTCCCCTGCCTGTCCCCTCCCCTGGAAGATGGACTAAGTGGGCAGGGGAGGTCAGAGGCCGTTCCCAGTGAGAAGAGCAGGCTTGCCAGGGAGCAGGACGGGGAGAAGAAGACACATTCTATTAGAGGCTGCTTCCCACCTTTGCATACCTTGCCACCTGGCACCGCCCCGGAGAAGCCTGCCAAGAATGCAGGGGGTGACTCGTTCTGTTTCAGAGGCTCATTCTTTCAGGTGCCACTTATGGAGCATCTACTTCTGTGTCTGGTGCATTGGTTTTGCTGGGTGCGTGAGGTGAGCAGCACGTTGCGTCTTCCCAGGGAGCCTCAGCTAGTGTGGAAAAGTCACAGATGAATGCACGATTGCACACGTGAGTAAGATACCAAGGAGAACCAGACGCAGCTTGGAGAGGTGTAACCGGGGCCTCAGATTAGAGAAGTCCTCTCCCAGGAAAGAAGATGTCAGAGTCCTTGTAAGAGACTGATTAGTAACCAAGACCATCTTTTGAACAATTAAGTACATATACTGGGTGTCCTGTTGAATTTTGTCAAAAACAGAGAATCAGATACCTATTTGCAATTGCTTAAATGAAAAGGGAGATTTGGCACATCCTGGAGGGGTAGCGGTTGGGTGTAACCCACATGTACCCCAAAGATCCCAGTTTGAGTTGAGGTTCTAGTTGGGGGTGGGGGGTGGCAGATGGGACACTCAAGATGAGCACCTAAATAAAATGAAGTGCTTCTTTCTTCCTCTTCTTCTTGTCTGCCTTTGCTCACCTTCATTCCTGCCTTCACCTTTCCTTAAAAAAAAAAAAAAAAAAAAAAAGATTTGTTAAAAGGGGAGAATTGTATAGATCTCATGAGTAGACTTTGTAGGGAATGGGCTGGGAAAAGCGGCTTTTTCCTCTCTCCTGGAAGGAGAGTGGCCAGCTGAGATTCGAGAGGCAGGAGTAGGCGGACATTGTCGGGGAAGCCTAATAACTGCAGCAGGTGGGAAGACCGCAAGTGATGTGGCACCTGAGGGCGCTCTAAGGACCGGCAACGCTATTCAGCTTGTTTAGGATGTGTATGAAGCCAACAGACAGAAGATGCGTGGGAAAAGAAGTGATGGTTCTGGAAGGCCAGCCGGACCCAGCTCATAAACAGCCCATGTACTAAGCTTAAGGGATTTGCCCTGCTCCTGAAGGTTGAGTCTAGGGGGCCCAGTGAAAAATCGGGTGCAGAAAAAGTGTGCAGGACAAAAGGGAGGCTGAAGGTAGGGAGACCCAGGCAGAAGAACTTGTCTATCAGGTTTGAAATGCCCATTGGCCATTTGTACAGACAACCCCATACCTGGGTTCACTTTTCTTTTCATGCTTATTTGGAGGATTTATGGACAGGTTGTCCATATTTCCCAGTCTGACCAGGATTCAGAAAGTCCTGATTCAGTGAGATCAACCCCCACCCCCACCGCCCCCCATCCTGGTGCTGCACCAGAAACCTCACTTACCTCTTAATGTCTGATGGTATTTCAGTTGGTCCTGGTTTTAGCCCTAAGAATTATGGTGTCTGTTTATGAGCACCGATGTGGCACAGAGACTGCCTCTTGCTATAGAGGCTGCAAACCTAGCTGTGACTTTTCCAGTCTCCCTTGCAGCTGGAACCTAGGCATGAGACCTTAGCTTGGCCAATTGCAGTGTCCCGTAGGGCATTTTTTTTCCTAATCTCTCCCTCCTTATCAGCCTCATCCTCTCACCCCTTCCCTTTCTCCTCATCCCTCCTCTCCCTTTTGTCCTACCCCTTCCCTCACGATGGAAACTGCAGGTTCCAAAAAAGGCAGTAGTGCAAAATGTGGTGTCCTGTGCATTTATTGATGGCCACCATGTCCTCTTCTGATCAGATCTATGCTCTGGAGTTGGTCATTTCCCCCAGAATCATACCCTCAAACTCATTCTCCAGGACGCCTGTTATAGCTGTAAGAATTCAAAAATTTCAATATGAAAAACTTCTTTAAATGATTATACCTTTCCAGGAAGCTGAAGGATACTACCGAAAGTTCTCATCACCCTTCACCAGTTGCCTGCACTGCATGCATTTTAAATAACTGTAATATGAACAGAAAATTCACATTGGTCAATGAGTGCGTGTAGTTCTATGTCATCTTATCACAAGTGTAGATTCATGTCGTCACCACCACAGAGAAGATGCCAAAGTCTTCCTCTAACAAAGAGCTCAGAGGAAAAAAAGAGAACTAAGAAATAAAAATAATTGAAAAAAAACCCAAAAGATCTTCCCAGTGCCATCCATGTATAACCCTCTCCATGCATTCCTCCCCGCAATCCCCAATTTGCCATATCTAACTTGGTTAGCCACCAATCTCTATTATTTTGTCATCTTGAGAATGTTTATATAAATGGCATCAGACAGGCTGTGCTGCTATAAACAATGCCATCTAGGTTTTTGTGCAAACTTAAGTCTTCATATTTCTGGTAAGAATGCCATTGTCGGATCCTATGGTAAGGGTATATTTAGTTTATTTTAGGGTTGGTTTTTAAAAGAAATTTTCAAACTATATTCCAAAGTGGATGCCCAGGGGTGCTGCATGAGAATTGCAGTTTCTCTGCATCTTCCCAGCATTTGACACGGTCACTCCTTTACTTTAGCTGTTCTAATAGGAATGTAGAGACAGCTGGTTGTACTGTTAACTTGTATTTTCCTAATGGCTAGTGGTACTGAAATTTTTCTCCCGTGCTTATTTGCCATTCATATACCCTCATGGGTTTATTCATAAAATGTCTAGTCATACCTTTTACCTGTTTTCTATTCCTGCTGCTTAGTTTCATTATGTTGGCTTGCAAGTGTTCTTTGAAATACGACATTGTAGGGTCATACTTTTCATGTTGCTGGGATTTCGAACTTCTCTGATGTCTAATCTAGGCTAAAGGAAACAAAAAGAAAACCCGGGATACTTATCACCATGTCATTTCTTGAATCCCATGTTCCCAATCTATCAATATTCTTTTCTCCACCTTTCAGAGACTCCTTAGCTGTATCCACATGCTGTTGAGAGCCTTTAGAAGTACTTGGCAGGAAGAATAGCAGAAAGTATGTCTGCTGCTTCATCTGGTAATGGGAGTTATTAAACATTCTTTGACTCAATTACATTTCTATGTAATCAGCCAGAGTCAGCTCCTGTTGTTGAAGAGTAAAATCATGACTGACATTGAGTTCTTAGTGGTGAGTAGCAGAAATGCACTCCAGCTAGTTTTAGCAGACACATGTATTAGAGGACAATAGGAAAGTTCTAGAACTTCTTGGAGTGACAAAGAGGATTTGTAAAGTGAGCAGCTAGGTGCAAACCACACGTGGGAAGAGTTGCGGTGGCAACGTCACTGTCGCCATGTCTGGGCATAAATGCTGACCACGACTCCTAGGACCAGTGCCTCTAAAAACCAGAAGATTCTGCTCTCACCTTTGCCAGGGAGAATTCAACATGGCACTTGCTTCCCTGCATCACTTCACTCACATGGAATATAATGAAATGAAACAAATAAACATACAAATCCCAACGAAAATATCAGGACACAGGACTGCAGTTACCAGGGGGTTGGGAGGGCCGGGCGGGAGGGGAGGAACTAGGGGAAAGTGTGGTGAAGGGCACTGGCACTCTGGTGGCGGGTGTGATGTGTGATGCAGACTGAGATGCAAGTTCAGTGTCCTCAAATGAACATATTATGAAACAAGAAATAATAAATGTCACCATCAAAAAGTGTTTGGTAGCTCTTGGCCTCATGACTCAGCTCTTGTTCCTTCATCCTCGTAATGATGCAGAGTCTGCTACGTTGTGTGGTCACTCCATGTATGTAGCTGTGTTTTCATGAAAAATATCCCAAACAAATGTCAAAGGTGGATGAGACATAAGAATGACACACAAAAAAGTATCATGTCTTGACCTCACATGCATTTGGGCATATACTTAGCTTTCTTCTAAGGGCCTTCGCTTGGAGCAACCATGAAACTAAAACTGGCTTATCGCAAGGCCTGGTAACAGAATTCAGACTCATCAGTGAACCTTACATGCACATCTCTGGGATGTGGGAGGATGTGGGAGCACCTGGAGGAAGCCAGGCAGCTGTGAGAACAGATAGTGGCCCCTAGTGAGATTCGATTTTTCTCCTCATCAGCCCTGTAGCAGTCAAATGAAACAACGGGTTATTCAAAGACCTGCTATACAACGGTCTGAGCTTCCTGGCGATGGAACGTGAGTGAGAAAAGGTGTGGAGGAACCCGCTACTAAGTTGGGTTATCTGGAGAGTTTCTGCTTGTGTTCTAGAGTTGACATTACTTGCGGTCCATGTTTTCTGGGCGGCAGCCTAGGAACTGGAACTCCCAAGAAAATTGTGTGTGTGTGTGTGTGTGTGATTCCCAGGTAACAAATGACTGAAAAGGGGTGAGCACAACTTCAGAGACATTTCTGGTCAGGGTCCACAAGATTAAAAAAAAAATAGACCTTCGAGAGCTAGACCGGTTTTGCTGCCTTTGAGTGGGCCCAGAGACACACAGCCGGTCAGAGGACGGTGGCTGACATTTTCAGACTCCAAAAGATGTCCTGCAAAAATATTTTGCAAGTCAAAAAGCATGCAAGAGGCAGAATTCTGAGAACGCCCCCACCGCCCCAGTTTGTGGGCCTCACATACTCCAAGACTCTGATCCCGATGAGCCCCTCCAAATTGTAACCAACAACTCGAGTGAAGATCATTGGTGTTTAAGGACAGCTAACACCAAAATACCTAAGTTCCACAAAGGACTTGTTGAAGTGAGTAATGATCATAGCTGATGACATCGCTGGAGTTCGGGACATGGCCCCCCCTTCTTTGCGCTGCAGAGTGCATTTTCCTTTTCTTCTATTTTCATGCGCTAGGACTTGCTTCCCAACCGTGTGTCCTTCAGTGGGGTTTCAAAGTGGGTTAACAACACCCTCCCCCGAAGTGCTTGATCAGGATGTTTGTTGCTTTTTTGCAGCCATGGAAAATGCACACAGGGATTGAAAGGCCCAGTTCATGCAACATTGCTCAAAGGATTTGAGGATTCCATTACTGCACAAATCCTTTAATTAAAGCCAGTTCCTCCAGGCCCCTCTTGCCCAGACCCAGTCCACAGTGTCCCTGGCGACCTTGGGAGGGTTGATTAATTGACAACTTGGCAGTTCAACCATTCCTTCAAAGATCCCAAGATATATCTGCTAAAACAAAAATGCCCCTGGACACCATATGGTCCCATGTTTGCAGTGACTCGTAAAATTTATCTGCAACTTCTCCCCGCTCTGTGACTAATGCCGGTTGCCTCCTACTCAGTGGCTGTTTCGACCCATCACCCTTCCTCTCTGAGGCAAAGAACTCTTTAGCAAGGAGGTATTTTTGGAAACTCAAGAGGGTGTTTTTGCAATTTGGCAATAGGAAAGGACCGTCTCCACTGGGCCCAATTCACTGGTGACATCAAAGCCGCCAGATTTTTGAAAAATGTCTCTGCCTTGGCTTTTCAGGGATTCAGCAATAAGCAATTATAAGTGGGAATCATAAAGAAGAGTGAATGGAAGGAACACTGGACGCCATGGAAGATGCAGGCGGGACCCTTTCCTACTCAGGCTACACTGTAAGGGAGGCTGGAGACGCGTCTCTGAATCCCGTTCTTCTCCCTTTGCCTTTGTCAACACCCTTTAGACAAGGTTCTAGTAAAAAATGAGCGCTGATTCTTTTTTTTTTTTTTTTTTCCAAAAACCCGAGAAGCAAAGAAACTCAACCAAAGGCAAACTTGTAAAACTGTCTAAAGGAGGTTTTGGAAAATCGGTCTGTCTGAGCACAGTGATAGGTCAGGCCATGCACATTTGAGAGAAGACGTTTGATGAAAGCTGTATAATAAGGGAGGATTCTGGAGGCCCCAGATGATGTTGGAGGAAAGAGGTGAGAGGGTGAGGGGGGAGAAAGGAGATGAAGGGGCTGTCAGGAGGCGATGCGTCCTCTCTGTGAACCACACTCCCCCTGCCCACACAGCTGCTCTTTAAAAAGCAAAGTACAAACCGGGGCCCTCATGGTTCAGTCTCGAGTGAATGCCACGGACCAAATAATATAGTCCAGCATCCAACATTAAGGCCTAATTCCAAACTGAATGTCTGTACTACAGACGGAAGAGCAGTGAGTGAGCCACAGGAGTTTAGGGCAGGGCGGAGTGTGTGGACTCTTTTCCTGTGTCTTCTAAATACACCTATTAAATCTATTAATTTCCACATACATACATGTATGGCTCTTTGGTGCGTGGAAATGAAAATAAGTAAGCATATCGTGTATACCAAGTACATTGTATGTACTTATTATTTAACCTAATAAATGGCCAGAGAGCCTGAGTTTGAGTGTTGGCCCTGCCGCTTATAAGCTGTGACATTTTTAGAGAGTTAGTTAAATTTTCTGTGCTTTGGTGCCCTCACTTGTGAAATGAGGATGATTATAGAATCTGTGTATTAGGGTAGATTCAATGAGTAAGTATTTGTCAAGCTCTCCAACAGTAACTGCTACACAGGAAGAGCTACATCAATGTCTGTTAACATCTTAGGAGTCGCTTTCTCTAACACTCATCCCCAAAGTGTGCTTCTAGTTTTCCTTTCTGTGTCTTCCTCCTCCCCTCTCCCTTTCTTCCTTCCTTCTCCAGAAAGGTCCAGGTGGGAATGAAGGCTGGTGGGTAGGCAGACAGGAAGAGAGAGGAGGAAGACGCCTTTATTTAGTTTAATTTAGTCGTTCATCTTGGTTGTTTCCCCCAGCACTGAGACTCCAGTCTGGGTCCTTAGGATGTGTGTGAACTTTGCTAGGCCAGAGACAGTGGAAATAACCACTTTTCCACCCAGGCATGCCCTCCCTACCATTTGTTTTTTTCATCACTTCTCTGCTCTTTTCTTTTACTTTCTTCCTGAGGAAAAAAAAGTCTCCACATTTTCCCCATGCGATTTCCAGTTTCTTACTCTCTATCTCTCCCTGACCATGGGAGGACCAACACCTATATACAAAGGGTCAAAAGAAGAGGAAGATGTGAAGAAGAGCACATCAAAGCTTATTCTGTTCACCCAGGATGAGGAGGTGGGGGTGAGCCATGAATTTTTTAAATAACACTTTTCTATTAGATTTGATGTGAGTGACCCTAGAAGGGATTCAAGGAGAAGGGAATTCAAGAAGTGTGCTGAGTTTCACCCCAGAGGCAAATCTAAGGCAACACGAGAAGACAAGGAATGAAAAAGAAGACTTTTTTTTTCTCAAGAAGAAAAGTAAAAGAAAAGAGTAGAAAAGTGATGAAAAAAATGGTAGGGAGGGCATGCCTGGGTGGAAAAATGGTTATTTCCACTGTCTCTGGAAGAGCTAAGTTCACACACATCCTAAGGACCCAGGTTGGAGTCTCACGTCTGGGGAAAACAACCAAGATGAATGACTAAATAAAAAGTGACCTTGAGTACCTAAGGTCACTCAGGAATTCACAGAATTCTTGGCAACTTTTGACTTCCACAGGTTCTGGAAATGTCAGAAGTGGGATCCAATTTCTTTCACGTCTTGAGAGGCAAGAAACTTGAAGTACTATTCAGAATATGGAAAAATGCAGAAATGGCTTTCTTTTAAAGAGAGATAAGCATTTTTCAGAATTGTTATAACAAGTAGAGGATGGATGACTAGTGTTAGAGAATGAAATCTATTGCAAGAAGAAGAACATTTATTAGATTAGATAATAAGTATATAAAATGTATTTGGTGTACATGATATGCTTATGGATAGTCATTTCCACACACAAAGAATCACATGTGTATGTATGTGGAAATAAATATATCCAGTAGGTGTATTTAGAAGACACAGGAAAAGATAATGAAAATATATGACTCTACCATCTGGTAACCCATAAATTGGAGTAAGCTAAGGACACAGCTGGAAACAGATCAAGTAGGTTTTAGCTAGGAAAGAATGGTACCAGCCTCTTCTCTGATTACTTGATAATAGTAATGACATTACAAAGAGCTAAGTCACTGGCAAATGAAGTAAATGGAAAGGGTAACAGAAGATAAGAGGTTGAGTGACTTGTCCATGTCATGGACTTGGGAGTTTGGGCGACATGCTTATTGTTTCTCCTTCTGACCTGATCAAAACCAAGGTTAATAAACCAAATGTTGGTAACACCCACATCGTCTTGCCCATCCTGTTTGTTGCCACAGCTCTGTCAAAGCGATCATAGATCAACGGATAGCAGAACGGATCCTTTTGCTGGGTTTGAGGGCTTGCTGCGAGTCTTCTACTGCGAGCCTTGATTGCTCTACCTGCCTTTTGGTCGAATATCCAGGGTGTAGACTGAACTCAACTCAGGCCTCACATGGACCTCTGCGTATAGGAAACAGGTATTGTGAACAAGCATGGGATGACTTACACAACTAACTTCTTTGTTCTCCCATCTTTCAATAAATAGGCTCCCTGGGGTAGAGGAGGGGCTTCCTTTTCCTGTGAGGACAATCTCTACTGTTCTGTCAGCTCACTGTCACTCTTAGGCTGGAAGACATTCTTTGATCACTTTTGGTTATAAACACACTATCAATTTTAGTAATTTAAAAATCCTCTGTATCACTGAAAGTAATGATTAATCTCATTTTTTTTTTCCAGTAAGAATACTGAAGTTTGGAGAGACTAATCAATTTAACAAGTCTCACAGGTAGGAAGTGGGGAGGCCAGGATCCCGACCCATGAGCTATGTCTTTGTTGCTCTGTATACCGTGTTTTCCCTTCTCTACGGGGCCTCCAAAGAGATCCACTCACTCTCCTGTCTCTGTAACCTGTTTCATCTATCTCTTGAGAAAGTGATGAGTGAAAAGTTGGAGATCACTTGTATCCCTGTCTAGCTCATAGCATGACCAATGTCAGTGGTGTTGTTAGAGGCAGAACGCTGAGATCACATGAAAAGTAACATCTACCATTTGTCCTTCTAGGAAAGGAGAATTCTTTCTTAACCTGTGGTCCATGAATGATCTGTTGGAAGACAAATATTTTGTAGGAGATGTTTTTGGTGCATCTTGTAAATTATGTTTTTGAAAATGTGTTCTTTTTAAATGTAACAATATTTTGATGTGAGGGTCCATGAAAAACAAATGAACATTGAAAAATATGTTACTGTGCATGGTTAGCAGTAGGCACACGAGTGTCCACCTGAATTCCTGTTGACAGGAGAATCATCCCACTGATAGGAATGGATGACTGACAATATATCCTATTCGTGTGAAATTGCCTTTTTGCCTTTTTGTCTTTCTTAGGTCAGGCGAAACTCATATTGAAAATACCAATGAAAAGAAATGATATCTAAATGCATATTTACTCTTCATTTTGATTTTTATCAAAACACGATAAGGACTCTCCACTCCTCCTACATCCCATTCTTTTTATATGGCAAAAAATTTCCACGCATCCTGAAAACACATTGAACAGAACAGACATTTTCCACAAGAAGTCTTGATTTTGAAAGGCTGGAACTACTTAAACATGTATTGTCTTGAGAAAAAACTCCTTTTGTTCAAACTTTGTGCACAATTGTTTATTCACCTTTCAAGTAAAAGAAATCAGTGCTGTTGGAGAGATTTGGGGAAGTGCTTGTTCTGTGGATTTGACCTAGCTTATTTTGAACTTGAAGAAAATGGAAACAAAGGGCAACACCCTGTGGAATTAGTGACATTTCTTCTAATACAATGTCCTACAAGGATGTGTTGTTTGGAAGGCTGCAGCCATCTTGTGACCATGAGGGAGAGAGGCCAAGAAAACTGCAGAGAAGCAGACCCCGAAGTCTGACGTGGTTAAATTGTTAACATTGGAGCTCCTTATTTTTGGATTACTTGGGAAAAATACATTCTTGGGATTTAAGCCAAGCTAGTTAGATACGTTATTCCTCGCCCTTGAAAAATAGATTCGAACCCTCTTTGAAGACTGCTGGTGCTCGCTGGTACAAGTCATTTGGCCAAGAACTTTCGGGACACTGGTTCTCTTGTGAATCAACATTTACTACCATCTAAAGGAAAAGCCAGATGGGCCAGATGTCAAAGATAACGTGGACAGACCATGTCAAACTACATTACAGTTTTAACTGCATGTTCAAGGCAAGCACTATTATGTTTTTAAAACTGAAGTTGACTTTAATTTATTTTTTATTGTAGTAATTATTCTACACATTAAAATAATTTCCTGTGTGTAGGGTCCCCATTTCTTAGATATATTTCAACACCCCCTGCCCTCCACCACAGCACCAAGTGTTCTTCCTCATTGTCCAGTGGGCTCTGCCACCATGAAGTTGACTTCTGAGCACATTTAAGATGGACTTTTGTTTTATTACACATTTATTTACCATTCATTCTTGAATAATCAAAAATGAGAGATGTCTTTTTTCTTTTTTAAGTTGCATGTGGGTAAGTAAATACATGTCCAATGTAAGAAGATCATTGCATGTCATTTTTCCACTTCTATTTTTCTGGGGAAGGATTCTATACATTTTATCAGAACCTCAAAGGAGTCTAGGGCAGAAAAAGAAAAATCTCTTGTGGAAATTCTATCCGGGTGGGCTGTTGTGTGATAGCAGCCTATAGGCTTATTAGGAAAGTAATTTGGGTTTATAGAAGTACAGTGGTACCCATAGCGAGTGAAAGTGTGGCTATGACAAGTGACATTACCACTAAGACCCTTTCTTCTATGCCAAAAAAAGGGGTCCAAAATGATCTACCTCGTTGGTTTGATGGGGCAAATACATTATCTACTAAATCTGAAATGACTTTATAGTGCATAATACATGCAAGTCATTAGCATAGTTTCCAAACTATAGTAGGAACCCAGTACCTAATAGCCAATGACCTTATACAGGTTGAGAATCACCTATAGGACAGAACAGTTCATGCCCACGGCTGACTGTAAGGCAGAGACAGGAAGAAAGTGTAGGCTAAGTGGTCAGAGTTGGAAGTTAGCACAGAAGAATAGAATGTGAATAGGATTCTCTGATTCTGTCTTTGGCACTGACCCTGTGGCTTAGAAAAAATTACCTCCCTTCTCTGAGCCTCAGAGCCTCTATCTGAAAATGGCGGATAAAGATGTCAACCTCACGAGCATATCTTGAAGGTCAAATAGTGGAGGTGTGTATGGGCCAGTGAGGTGCTCCATAAACGAGATATCTGCCTCCCCCTTGGCCCACCTACCTCTGTTCTAGTTGTCTTTGCTCCTGACCCGTGACCCTGCTGATCATACACAGGTGCAGGTAAGTAAATGGAATGTTCCAGATCAGTGTTGATGCACAGGAAGGCCGTGGTCTCGCCAGTGGTGACATCCCAACTCTCGGCACCAGTGGAAGCTGATCTTGCCCTGCCTTAGACGAGTCTGTTCCACGCTGTCCCTGTGAGGCCACTGGAGCAGCAGGAATCTGGGGACACCTGAGGTCCACACTGTGAGGAGGGGAGCTATTTTAGGGGTGACGATGCCGATGTTCAAACCATGTTAGCGCTCTTGTTTGGGAAACTTGTTAACCTCCTCGTTATTGTGAAGCAGACACATGACCTTACAGAAAGTTTTAAGAGGATGGAGTTTGGGGCTATAATAAAATTGGGAGTTTGGAGAGAACCAGTCAGCTCATGCCACGGCCTCAAAGCACACGTCTCGAGTCACCCCTTTCTTATCATCGCTAATTCCCTGGTACTCCGTTCTTTTTCTTTCATTAGCACTTGTCATGCCTTCAGATGACAGCATGTTTCCTACTTGCGTGCTGTCTGCCTTCCTTCTAGAAGGCAAGCTGCCTAAGGGCAGGGACTGGATCATGTTCGCTGAACCTAGAACAGTGCCTGGCACATTGTCGGCGTGTAACCAGATGATCGACTACACAAAGGACTGAAGGCTGAAAGAAAGTTACTGGCTGAAGAAAATCACTGGAGTTGGTGTGACGTTTGTGCGATTTCTACCTACTTTGTATTATCCTTGGACATTGGCTTGGTCCCTGTTCCTCTGCCTTGTTCTGACCGGCACCTCCATCCTGACTTCCATGGCATCACAGAAACTCCTCGCCCGTGGGCCACGTGGTTTGCTTGAGTTAATGAAACGTGAGTGGACTTCACATGCTCCCCTGGCAGGAAGAAACTTTCGAGCTACCATATGCTTTGTCACGTTCCTTTATTCTCTCTGTGACCTCAGAATCATGTGACAAGGTGGGGCTTCTGCCATCAGGTTTCTGAATGGCTTTGAGGGGCGCGGCCTGCTTGTCAGTCCCTGGCAGACACAGGTGTGCATGAGAGACTAATTCAGCTCTGCTATTGCAGTCGATGGCCATTTTGATCCTGCTTGATTCATTCCTGTCTCTGACCCCACACACAGGCAACATGGAGGAAAGAAATGAGCATGAGAGGAAGAAATGTCATTTACAGAATACCTGCCGAGTGCCCAGGATGGTGCTCAGTGCTATTCCCAAAGCTGTTTTATCTCAACCTCTCTAACCACCCAGTGAGATGGGCAGGAACTCTTAATTTTAGCTCTGGGTTAAGGAAACTGAGGCTGGGAGAAGGTTAAGCACCCTGTTCGGGTCCTCCAGTTTGCAGCTGGAGGCCCTTACTTATCCCCCACAGGAACCGTCTCTCACTGAGATGCTGGCTAAGGTCATCCTGGGAGAGGTGCTTTTGGATCTTAAAAAAATAAAAATAAAAATAACCTTTACTAATGACCTGGTAATTGTTTTTATAGCTTCCCAATGAAGTGTGAAGTGTTCTAAGAGACAACACAGGATAATTTCCTTTGATGGGGAAGTTTTCTAAAGAGTGATTGCCTGGCTCCTGGGGCCATGCCTTCTCCGTGATGTTGACTGATGCTGAACCCCAGGCCTGGGGACTTTGAAGACGCTGCCGAGGTGGGGAGAAGTGTTGGCTAACACGTGAAACCCTTCTTTCTGTATCCAAAATAGTCACGGACTAACATGCAAATAAATAATAAACAGCTAGTATGCATCCCGCATTGACAGGCTCACTACAGCTCCAGGCACATGGGAGAGCATGTACCTACGGAAGGGATGGCTTGTCTACAGCAGACTTTGATGGCTGCACCCACTGCTCTGAATTTAAATCTGTCGCCTCGGAGTAAAGCAGATTACCCTCCATAATGTGGATTAACCTTAGTCAATCAGTTCAAGGCCTTAAGAGAAAAGCTCCAGTGAAACGCTTTCGGTGCAAATGCAGTGAGATGATGTTGAGAGACGCAAAGGTCAGCATGCAGACAACGTCTTCACCAAATTCACATCTGAAAATTCACACGGAAAATCCAAGGAGACACGAAAATTCATCTAAATGGAAAACAGTGACGTTCATGTCAGCTAACACATTAGGGGAGGCCAGACGTACCACCAAGTCAAGTTGCCTTTGATTTGCCTGTTGTCCAAATAACTGAACTCCGACGCAGCATGTTCTTTGTAGGATCATGGCTTCTCTTAGGACACAGTTAACTTACAAAGCTCTTGCCAGCAGTTGACAGTTACTTACTCTGGCAGTTTCCCTGTGCGGTCAGCGGAGGCAGGCGTGTTTATTAGTAGCTGCTGAGGAGGAATTTGGAGGCATTCAGGGAGCTGCTGAAAACCGCGGCTTGTCAAGGGCAGAGGGAGCGGGGAACGCCAGCGCTGGGTGCCATTGCTCCTGACACCAGGGTCTTCCTTCTTCACGGCTGCTGAGCTGAGGGACTAAGCAGGGCACCCATGTTGTCATTGTGATGTCTTTTAAATGACCTTAGGCCTATATAATGTTCTGAGACATGTTTCGCCCATAAAAGGATAAATACATAAAAGGTGCTGAGAAAAAACTACCACAAAATTGTGTTGTGAGTCTAAGGTTCATTCAGTGCTCACTGCCTGGTCAGGTCAGCTTTTTCCCTGCAGGGAGACAGGGCACACCTGTGATGGGGAATTCTATGTGTCCACTTGGTGAGGCCTGGCTGCTTGGTCAAACTCCAGTCTAGATGTTGCTGTGAAGATGTGATTAACATTTAAATCTGTCGCCTCGGAGTAAAGCAGATTACCCTCCATAATGTGGATTAACCTTAGTCAATCAGTTCAAGGCCTTAAGAGAAAAGCTCGAGGTACCCGAAGTTGAAGGATTTCTGCCTTCGGGCTCAGGGATGCAATATGAACTTGTTGGAACTTCTGGCAGCAAATTTGGGCCTTGCCACCCCCCACAATGTACAAGCCAATTTCTTCAATCCATTTTTCTCTCTTTACACACATGGGCGCACGCGCACACATGCACACACACAGACACACACACACACATATATATATGTAGCCATATATTTTCTAGGAATGCATATGGCAACATTTAGGCAACAGGCTATATTTTTAGCTGTGACATTTTCTTTGTGGGGAAACAGCAGTCCCTGTGTTAAATATTTGGTAGCCATAATATCACTCCTTGAACTAGAAGAGGAGCCCTGGCTGACTATTTCCTGCTTTCCCCAATTCCTGACAGAGAGGACTCCACAACCTGTCACCTGGCAACTCAAAACCCAAGTTCCCTTTGTGTGACAAAAGCCAGAAGCCTGGCCCTTTCCGTTGGAGCTAGAGGCGTTGGGGACTCCTGGGCTGTGCAGAATGGGGAGCAGTGAGAGATGATGGAAGTGTGGGCTTTCTCTTCGCATGCAGCCCGGTCCTCAGGAGCATCAGCGAATGTTCCAGAGAGATGGAAGAGAGAGGAGGGTGGGGGCGAGCACGGCTGCCACCTGTCCTTGTATAGCCCGCGCACGCTCAGTGCCATTTATTTCACCTGTCACACTACACAGATAGGTAACCCTCAGGAAAGTCGGCCCTCCGTCTTGCTCTGGGAAACTTGGTGCAAGCTTGGGAAATAAGAAAAGAAAAAGAAAGCGGGGAGCCTCCTTCCCATGCGCTTATTTTTAGCTCCTCTCTCCTTTGCAGAATGGCTAACGCCAACTCAAACTATTTCTGAAGGGAGTTGCTGGGGACCAAGTGGAGGTGTGGGCAGGCTCCTGGAGGAGACGCTCAGAAGCAGGTGAGATGGAAGATACAGCAATCGCTCTCAGCCACCTTTGACGTAGGTGTTGGAGATTTCTTCAATTAGCTTAATCCTTTCCTCCTGACACACACTTTATAGGCAAGCAAATGCCATAATTATCCTCCCCCATCCTCTCTAATCCCTGTCTGTGTGGCTGGCTGACAGATGACTTTCTGCCTGCCTCTCTGAGCCCCGGTGTCACGATGAGGCGGCTGTGTGTGACAGATTGCTAAATCTGGCCTCCTCCAAGCAGGGGACTCGGTGTTCAAGTGGCATTGGCTGCCTGCCCTCCCCTAGGGGCTGAGGCAGGCCTGGATCTGGGCAGTTCCAGAAAGTTCTGGAGGGCTGCCTCCTGACTCGGGAAATCCCTTGCAGAGATGGCCAGTCCTCCACCACTGGCAGAGCCCACCCTAGAGAGCTTGCTTGGTGGAGGATTTAAATCGGGGACCCTCACCAGGTTGGGCATCTCTCCCCAGTGAAAAGCAGGGAGTCCTGAGCCCCTGGTGGGGGGTGGGGCACGTCTTTGATCACCAGGGGCTTGTTCCCTGGCCCTGCCCTCCTGTCTAAACACAAGCTGGCCCCAACTGCTTGCAGCCATTTCGTCATCTGTTTATCTATTCTTCATACCAGCGCTCACACGTTTACATTTTTCCTTTCTTTCTTTCTTTTTTTTTTTTGAGGCCATTTTTGTAACCAGAAACTGCTGTCAGTTAGAATTCAGTCCTGACTTAGATCACCTGTGCAACCTTTGAGCCATTTCTAAGCCTCTTTTCTCATCAGTAAATTAGTGACCATTTCTTGCTTTTTTTTCTTTTTTGCAAGCCCTTGATGAGGTTGGAGTAAAGTCATGAATACCACACACCCAGTATACAGTGGACACTTAATACATGTACAACTGACTATCTCATGATAGCATACTAACATTACTAGTTCTGCTCAGAATGTGCTTTTAATTCATTATTATTTTCAAAAGAGTTTCACATCGCATGTCTTCATTTGCTAGAAAGTAGATACAAGACTCCTAAACTTTTTTTTTTTTTCAGATAAAGATTGACATGTCCAAGATGACTGATGTCCGGGGTTAGTAAACTATGGCCAGTGAACCAAAGTCAACCCCCTGCCTGGTTTTGTAAAGAAAGTTTTTGGGGAACATACCAAGTCCCTTCAGATATGTGTTACCTGAGCCTGGCTTTTGCGCGGCAAAGGCAGAGTTGAGAAGTTGAGGCGGACAGAGCCTGGACTTGTCTAGGCCTTGAGAGGAAAATGCTGCTGACCTCTGGCACATTTAGGACTAAAAGAATGTACATATGTACTGAAGCCTAAACCCAAAGTTATGCCAGGCACATGCTCTCTAAATGGAAAATAAAAATGGTGGCTGCAAATGGGAAATAACTCTAATGATGTATTTTGCATGTGTTTTTCATTAACCTAAACCATTTCTTTGTATCCTTCTCCGGGAATCACAGTGCACACAGCAGTGTCCTGTACCTGGGGCCTAAGGAGATTCAGAACTCAAACCCCAAAGAGACTTTGACTTCCAGTCTACCAGCAAATTCATGGCAGAGCCATTATGGGGTCTGGAGCTTTGATTCTGAGGGAACCCCTCCCTTGACTGGTTGTATTATTGCTGGGTAAACCATGCTTGTTACTGAATATACTCTTCTCCTTTCTCCTCCCCCCCACTACATCAGTGGACCCCTGGATTTTTAGGGGTTCAGAGTTATGGATCCCACAGGCAGACAGTCCAGCTCTGGTGATCCCATCCCAGCATTTCCCAAGAAACTATTGTGTGCCACACACAGTCAGGGCAAGGGATGACAGGTCCTAGAGGATGACAGGTCCTGGTGACACTCGCTAGGAGCAGTGGAGAGAAGGGATCAGAACCTAAAGGATAATGATACAATGGCCATTCATCAGCTAAGGGTGGGCACACCCGTTAGTGGGTCTGGAATGGGAGTTTGAGACCCACTGAAGACGAGGCGCTGAAGCTGAAGTCCAGAAGGGGAAGACCGTGCTCCGCCTGGCACCACATCTCAGGAGTTGGGATGGTTTCCTGAGGGTGGTAAGGGTCTGTGAGGGCTCAAAGCTGGGGGTGCCCTCAGGCCTGCCCCTCACCCCACAGGCGCCCACACGTTTGCCTGTTCCTCACCTCTTCTCGCCTGTTTCTACTCCACATGGCACACGTGTGCTCGTCTCAGTCTACACCCGGGCTCTGCCCACGCCACGCCCAGGCAAACAGCTGGTGCCGGCGGCCACACCTCGGGCCTAGTGGTGTGTATAATGGTCGCAGCTCTGTTGTCAGGAGAATGGGCTCAGGGAGTGTCCTGTGATGGTCCAGAAAGGGCCATCAGGAATGCAGGGCCCTGAGTGTGTGGATAGTGGTCTCGAATGGTGTGGGGTGGGGGTGAGGGGACACAGGATTTGATGGGAACCTTCCCTTGGCCTGCACGCCCCATCTCATGGCAATTCCTCCCGCCACCAGGAGGGGCGCCGCAGAGGGAGCGTCTGAGCTGAACTAAGAAGTGCAGACTGGGGGGGAAAAAAGATCAGGGAAGGATGGTGCCGGCTCACCTGATCAGATTGGGAAGGCAAGAGAGGCTAGATGAGTTAAAAAGGCTTCTTCTGTAGTTTAGGAGATGTAATGGTGCTCTGAAACAGGGATAAAAGGAGAGAATTTGGCAAGAGAAATGGACAGGTTCCATCCTCCTGGCTGGTGCTCTGCTCTTGCCCCTTCCAGTCTGATCAGCTCACACACTGGAGGTGAAGAGGCTGCTGTCTGCAACCCCTGCCCCCTCGGCCTCTGAACACAGAGGGAGGGAAACAGCAGGAAATACCAGCTCTGAGTATGCCCGTCTCTGAGTATACCCGTCTCTGAGAGAGTGAGATCCAAGAGGAGACTCTGGGTCTGCAATGAAAGAGGACGGTTGGTGGCAGAAAGAGGAGGACAGGGAAGAGTACTCCAAACAGGACTGTCAGGAAGAAGCCTGTGCACAAGGCTGGGTGTCAGGAAGCGCCCACAGGAGATACCTTTCCAGCAATGCATGGAAGTTTGCACATCTCTCCAGCGAGTCAGGGGTCTGTGGGCCTCCGTCCTCACCTCCTTTTTCCTGGGTGGGGTTGTAAAAGGATGGAAAGAATGTAATCTCAAAGAACTGAAGATAAACACTAATAACAAAAAGCCAACACATCTGGCCACCAAGCACAATCTTCTTTCACATAGTGAAAGTCATTTGGTGTTTGAGCAAATGAGGAGTGTCTGAAATGCAGGCAGGAGTGATGTGTGACTTAGATGGCATTTCATGCTGCCTTTGATCCTCAGACGAGGTTTATGTGTGAGGCTGTGCTTGCCCCAGAGGACTCCTGGGTCTGCTATTTATCCTTGGACCATCGTGCGTACTCTCTTTGCACAAAACAAGGCCCACTTCCAAAAGGGTACGATGTTTTCCCATCAATAAAACTTGGTTTTTATGGGTGCTTAAAACCTCACTGCCAAAACCCACTGATAGAACGCATTGGTGTTGACCAGCCTCCAGGATCCATGCGTGCCAAAGTCCATCTTCTTCATGAGCTCAAATACCCTAAAACGTGGCCCAGGGTTTCAGAACTCTTGGAATACAAGAGAATCTTTCAAGACTGCAAACCGTTTTGGAAAGAACTGTGCACTTCTGTCAAGGGCTACTGGCTCAACTTTTAGAATTTCATGTTGCCTTATTCAGTGGCAAGTTGTGCTTCATTTCTTTGCTGCTCTCTTGGTTTTCTCTTTGACCAGTAAGACGGTTGTTAGTGTGGGTTTGGGCCTTAAAGTTAAGGTCTGATATTCTGGGTTGCCTTGACATTTGGCAATGCAAGGAGGTCCTTAAATGATTTAACCCCAGCTTTCTATCTTGCTTTCTCAGATAAAGGCCCCTAGTCGAACGATCCTTTTTATTAAATGAATCAGGTGTAGTTCTTGCTTATCCCTGAGTAATGGCTTTGAGTTTCTTGCTAGCCTGCAGAAGTATGCAAACCAACTATTCCCTCCTGTTGGAATCAGGGGCTACTCCTCTCTTAGGATATTACAAAGCTGGCCTCCCCCAGCTCTTGGGGGTTCACCGTATCCCCCACTACAGCTCTCTTGTTGCTCTGTATGGCATAGTGCCTTCCTGTCTTAGGATTGTGAATGTATGTGGCTAATAAACTGGTACCGAGTGCATCTGTCCAGCATTGGGTGTTATGTATTCGGCATTCCCAGCCCCGAGGAGAGAACTGCTCCCTCACCAACAGGCTAACTAGAAGGTAATTAAAACAATCAGAGACAGACGAAATCCCAGTTCTGCGCTGCCCTCGTTTTTAGTTACGTGATTTGGGTAAGTTGTTCTAATTTCTCTGAGCCCAAATTCCCTCCATTGCGGTCCAGGATCTACCTGTATATGTTGTGGGGAAGGTTAAGTGGGATTATTTGTTCAACACACCTTTATGAGGCTCTCCTGGGTGCCAGGAGAGGGAATCAGCAATAACGAGTCAAACAGGAGTTGGGTCTATATGGAACTAAGATTCTAATGGGGAACATAAATAACAAGCATCTAGAAATTAATGAGATGGTTATAGACAGGGTGAAGTGCTAAGAAGAAATGAGTTAATCAAATCATAGGGGAGGAAAGGCATGTGCTGGGGCAGGGGGGTGGGAAATGCACTAGATATGGGTGACTTGGAGGGTCCTCTGAGGTGGTAACCTTAGAGGTAAGACCTGAATGATGAGGAGTCAGTTCTTGGAAGACTTTTACAGCTATCACAGGCTGAGAGAACAGCAAATGCTCTACTCTGTGGTGGGGACAAGGTTGGAGCATCATAGTAATCAGTGTGGCTGAAGTATTTGTGAGGGAAGCACAGGACCTAGGGACCAGCAGATACCACCCGCTGGAAGTCCTCCAAAGTCATCCTCCTCCCTTGCAGCCTCTGTAGTCATCACAGGAAAATGCCACTGCCGCCCTTCTAAGTTTGAAGGGTCATACACGGCAGAGCAGGGAGGAAGATGAGGGATTTCTACATGAAACAGTGCAAGTTCTGTCCGAGATGTTTTTGAAGAAATGAAGCCTTTTTCAAAGCTCAGAATATAAAGAGAATCAGATCAGGTTTTGGCAAGTAGAGATGCTGCTGGGACTGGCTTCAGTGAACAATGAACAGCCCCTTGAAACTAGCGCCTCAACTGATGGAAGCCCCAGGCTTCTAAAAGTTACTTCTGAAGTACTAAGAAAGAGTTTGATTTTTTCACTGTTTGGTTGGGCATTGAGTCTCCCTGGATTTGCATTGGACCACTCTTACTTTCTAGATACACGGAGTTTGGACAAAGGGTGTAGGCAATGTAAGCTTCAGCTTCCTCATGTATAAAATGGGAATAAAGATGATGATGGTGATGGTGACGGTGATGAAAATGGTGGTGGTGGTGATGATGATGGTGATGCAGATGGTGGTGGTGATGGTGATGATGATGATGATGGTGGTGATGGTGATAAAGATGGTGATGAAGATGGTGGCAGTGGTAATGGTGATGATGATGGTGATGATGGGGATGATAATGGTGATGGGATGAAGATGATGATGTTGACAACTATGATCATAATGATAGTAGCTCCTGTCTTTGCAGGCTATTGGATACAGTAACTGAGATAAGCCTTAGAAAACTTAGTATACCATGTATGGCCCTGAAAAGAGTCCCCAAGTTAATGAACTCAATATTTTCTGAAATATTTGCTTATTATTCATTTCTTGCTTTTTTCAACACAAAGGTTAAACTTATACTTGGTTTTGATTTGAATTGTTACACATTCTGAATCATTAGGAAGTCACTAAAACTGTTCTATTCATCTGCTTAGTGCTGCTTGACATTAAGAGAATTTATTCAGACTGTGTTGTGATGCCACCCCTAAATTCCTGAGAAAATGTTTTCATGTTAAAAATAAGACAGCTCCACCAGAGAAATTATGGGAAACACAAGCAAATATTCAAAGGAAAATAAAATCATCCAGAATTTCAGACACCCAAAGCTGTCTTTGTCTTTTAGTCTTATTTACACGCATTTAAAGCCTAGTTTCTATCTTATGTGTATTATCGCTATTCTTGTTTTCATGGAGCAGTCTATCATAAGCATTTCCATATGTTATTAAAAACTTCCATAAACTTTTTATGATGGCTGCATAATATTCTGTTATTAAGATTTGCCACAATTTTCCTAATAATTTCCTTAGCACTGACTGACTGGGTTATCTACAGTTATAGAGCCCACGGAATCATCTATTATAGATCATGTTGGGACAGCAAATTGACATTTTCGAGGTCCAGCTTCATAGAGTTGGGTCCTTTAGCAAAGATCATTTCTTTGATGAGTTTCACAATAAAGCCCATTGCAACCTGATATGGGGAAGTGAATACAATGAGCAGCCTAGAATAGGGATTGGTGAACAATGGCTATGAGATGAAGTGAACCAACCTGGTTTTTTAAATAAAGTTTTATTGGGTCACAACCAAGCTCATTTGCTTTCATATTGTTTATAAGTGCTTTTATATTACAAGAGAAAAACTGAATAGTTTAGGCTTGCAAAACCTAAAATATTCACTACCAGACTCTTTGTAGAAAAAATAGGCCAGTTCCTTATATTAGAATACAAGGAAATGCAGGCTTTCTCATTTAAAATCCAGTCATTCTAAGCCATGCAGTTTTTATAAATATTTAAAAGAAATCTTTTAAAACGCATTATGTTAATAAATAGGGGAAATTAACCTATAGTAATAAAATGACTCCAAACCAAATAAACCTCTAAATTAAGACTGCATAGGTATACCAAATCTCATTACATGCTTTAGAATTTTAGCCTGGATGGGGCAAAAATTGGTAGAATGGTATGGAAACTCAGAGACATCCTTAGGTGAGCATGGAAACTTTATCATAATAAAGACGGCATCTAAGATCAATGGAAAGAGAAGAATTGCTCTGCATATGGTGGTGGGATATGGTGTGAGGTAGGAATTCCATTCAAACGTGAACTTCAGTTTAAAACCTAAATATGAAAGTGAAGCCACAGAGTCAGGGTCTTAACTTAGATTCGTTCAGTAATCTGAAGAAACCTATGGACTCCTCACAATAAACTTACTTAATGCGTAAAATGAACTAGCTAGAACTACCAAGGTAACCCAAGATGTAGAATGAGATTGCTTAAGTATTGTGAAGTAAAAGATATACCTCTTTATTAAAGCACTACCTGATCATTTCTAGCAGTAAATCTAATAACTACTTCAATTTTGAATAGTGATGAGCATCAACATATTTCAATACACCTGTAACAACTGTAATTGGAAGGCAAAAAATATACTGGGTATTTCTGGCGACAAATACCAAGTCTGCTATGGCACTGTGATTTATTGCCCACACTCATAATGGAAAGAAATGTTAAATGTCTATTATAGGTTAGTGAAAATAAAGTGTACAATGAGATTTTTCCCTATCCATGTTCACTGGTCTCTGAACTTAGGTCAATATCCTTCTGGTTAAAATCCCCTTCTTGAAAACTGATGGAAGTGGAAGAGTTGTTTGGTTTTTATTTTAATGTGTTCCCAAGGCTAGGGAAGAACTTCTAAAATAGTGGCCTCACTAGTCTGTAAGAAAGGAGATGCCTCGGAGAAAAGTTCTGCAACTTCAAAGCCAACTAGGGATTCCTATCTAGAACAAACATATGCAAAGAGCATCTGTGAATCTGATGCAGGTGAGAGTGAGCGAGATACACTGATGAGACACTGGGTCTGTCCGGAAAGAATCCGTGGAGAGAGTCGTGTGGTCAGGAACACACAGCAAGTTTATTAAAAGCAGAAACAGCGAGTGGAAGCACCCTGAAGGCGGGAAAGTTCCATCAGGGGAATGCACACGTGTGTGAGTCTTATGCTGCCTGCCTCTCACTCAGGCCAGAAGGAGTCTTGAATATGTATGAGGGTGGGGGGCTTCTTCCTTCCTGCCTGTGTCCAGGTTCAAGTTACTAAGGTGGGGTCTTTGCTCTTTGTGGTATTTGCTCTTAGGAGACTCAAGTTTTGCCTATTAGTTTTTTACTCATACATCTGCATACTGTCCTAGAGATTTTAAGCTACGCTGTCTCTGCATCAAATCCACATGGGAAAACCAGATGAGGTGGGTCATGGGGATGAAGCGACAATGCACAGAAGGGAAAGGCGTGAAGGAGTAAAAAGTTTATGATGAGACACTGTCTCACTGTAATACATAACCAGAACATTCGAACATCAGTGAAAAAGAGGTTCTTTGACCATCCCATTTTCCGTAAATAGAAAGCTTGTTACTACCAAACGTTGGCAAGGATGCGAGAAAATGAGAATGTGCTCTGTTGATAGAATATAAGCTTTATAACCATTCTGAAAACAATCCAGTGGCACTAAAACTAAGGAGCACATATCTTCTGAGTTAGTTCTGCTGTCCTGAATACCTCGACAGGGGACTCTGCTTACTGCTCCTTAAGTGAACCCACCTGAGGATCTCTTCTTGCTGTTGTTTGGTTTTTTGTTCTTAATTTTTACGCATTAAAATACACTCCCATGTAAAGGTCCCGCATTCCTCAGATATATGTCAACACACCCTGCCCTCCACCAAGCCCCAAGTGTTCTTCCCCATTGTTCAGTGAGCTCCGCCACCATTTGTCCCCCTCTCCCCACCCTCCCCTCTCATTCCCTATTGGTCACCTCAGTTTTGTTGCAAGTCCAAGGGTTGGTTTTGTTTCATCTGCTCCTTTGTTTTGTCTACTCACCTACCACCGAGGAGTGAGGCCGTTGGATAGTTATCTTTCTCCTTTTGACTTTCTTCAGTTCCTGTCCGAGAATCTGAATCTCTGCCGTTAGTGGGTACTGGAAGCCGCTCGGTGTGAACGCAGAAGGTGGTCACTGCTGGAGGCGTACTGGGGAGCGTTTGCAGTCGTCAGGTGCGAGGCTTTTATGCACCCAAACCTTGACTCACAGTGTCGCATGAACAAAGGAAGTCAGAACACTAAGAGATTTTGATCACAATACTATTTAGTCGATTAAAAACACATACACACAGAAACCACACTGCATATCTTACACTGCATCCTGAGAGAGCCACGCAAACAATGGGCAGCCCGTACAAAAGTAGAACTGTGACCCACAACCTGGGTCGACCCAACCTGCCCCCAAACCCAGCTCCTCATTTCCAGTAACAGCCTAGGAAGCAGTCTGCTCCACGTCTTTCTTGTAGGAGGTCAGCCTGCCAAACAATCCAGAAGGGTAGCCCGCATTTCTGTAACGCTCAATCCCAAACAACTAGGACTTGATTCATGACCCACAACTAGTTTAATGTTTTCTCCACGTCCAACTTAGGGTCTCCCAGAGAAAGCCCAATGTGCACCCCTAACCAGTCACACAGCACGATGCCCTGCTGCTAAGTAGGCACCTCCAACACCCCCAGGCCAGTGGGCAACCTGGAACATCCCTTCTTTCAGTGTAAAAGGTGCCCCACCCACCCCCCCGCTTGTCTTTGCATCCCGGCCAGAAAGGACGGTATCCCTGGGCTGACTCTGAATGAACAGACTTTGCTCTCATTTTAGTTGGTCTTTATATCCCCGCTGGTCAGACGCTTTTAGGACACCTTGGACTGGAGCCGCTTTGTGGGGTGAAATGAATTGGAATGGAGATTAGGGTGCCACAGACTGAGAAAGTGATTAATGGAACGCTTGGCGGTCCCTGAAGAATAAACAAAAATATTGTAAAAATCAATTAAAGGCCATTTCTCTCTGCCGTGTACCCTGCTCTTCTCCTTCTCCTTCTGCTGTTTTCAAGGCTTTCCTCTGCTTGGAATGGGGAGCTAGGCACCCAGATCATTCTTCAGCCAGAAGGAGGCACCCAAGGAGTGAAAAGAAGCCACCCCCAGGGACCAGGGGTTGGTAGGCCTTTAGCTGACCCATTAAAGTACCAGCCAAATCTGACCTTTTTCCAAGAAACTCCCAGCAGTGGTTGAGGCAGGAGTCTGCATCTAGATTTTCCGCCTACAGCCTGACTTTATCTCTCTTAGAACAGTTTAAAGTCAGTGTCCTCCTTCTTACCACTCAGTGCTGGAGATTAAAGGAAAAAATAGCCTCAATGATTTCATCTCACTCTTTTTCAGCGAAATTACTTTTCAGAACTATTAAATCTTCTGTGAAGGTTATAATAGAGGACTTAGGTTCAGTTTAGCCCATTTATTAAGATATAGGCTTCCAAGCCCCAACAGAAAAAATAAACAAACATCTAGCAGTTTACTTGGATTTATGCACAGTTTGTCTAATCAATCAATCTGTAAACATTATGCAAATGTGTGTAAACCCAAATCCAGCCCAGACTTTACGTATGCATTGTTATGTAAACGATCAATCTTGTTAATGCAAATATTAATATAAACCTGACATTAAACACAAGTTTACACAGTCTTGTTGGTGGAAGGCAGCTTGATTTACATTGAAATGTAAATAGCAATAGTGCTCTTTTTGGAACTTTGGAAAACAGGCTGAACTAGAGTTCACTGGGTGACTTGTTCTCATCGGCTTCCTCAGAGGCACTTCCCGCCCTTTCATTCAAAGCATCTCATGAGGAATTAGGGACGAATCTGGACAACGGCTCATAGGTCCCTACTAATGTCCCTGCTTTTGATATCATGGGTCCCTCGGGCCAACTTTAGGTCCACAGGGTCCAGTCTTTCAACCAACCACCCAGGGAGAGCCATTCCACTCCCGTTGGTTGAGGGCTTACAGGTAAGCTCTGTGCCAACAAGAGTTGCTCTTAAGTCCCCAGCTGGGCAGCTCTGTGAGGGGCAGGACCCCATCTTTCCTTCTGGCTGGCTTCTTATCCTTTGAGTTTGCTTCAATGCCACTTCCTTGGGCAGGCCTTCCTTGACCATTCTTGATAGGGTTCCTTCTCAACTGTTCTCTAGCACAGCACCTTGTAATCACATTCATGATGCTGTTCTCAGCTTGTGAGGACATATTTATTTGCTTCTGTGTTTACCGTTGTCTCTCCTCCTCACCTGTGAGCTTCATGGGATCTCAACTACATGTATTCTGTTGATTGCTTTCTACTCAGTGCCAGGCACACGAGATGCGATTAGAAAGATTTTATTGAGTGTTTCCTGGTGTCCAAATGGATAAGGCTACCAGACATAGTCCACATATATCCCAGGGACCCAGGTTCGAGACCTGGGGTGGGAGGGAACAACCAAGATGAACAACTAAATAAAATAATGATTTTCCTCCTCTCTCTCCCTGCCTGCCTGCCTATTCACCTTCATTCCTGCCTGCACCTTTCCTATAAAGAAAAAATTAGAAGGATTTTGTTAGATAGACACACACTATGGAACTTGGTTGCTTAGCACAAAGGTCATTCTTCCTTTCTATGTAGCGTCATTAGATTCCTCAATTCTGCCTCTTTTTTTTAGGACCTGAGTCCTGTTCTAAATATATTGATAGTCTGTGTTAGTGTGAGGGTCTTGGGGTCGCTTCAGGGTTCTTGTGAGTCTGAGAGAAGATTTCCTTGAACTCACCCACTCTGGAAACAACAAAGTTAGCGCTGCCAGTAGTAAGCAAAAGTAAGTGAGATTTATTGAAAACAGTAAGAGATAAGATTTAAGAGATAAGATAAGGGTGGGCCATATTCTGAGAAGTGAATAGGCCACATGGAACTAAGGTAAAGAGTCTGGCAGCCCTTATTCCCCAGGGGTGTCCTGGAGTGGGGCAAGGGTTTTGATTGGTCGATTGGTGGTTCCCCTTTTAAACTGATTGGAGGACTTCAGATTGGTGCCATGTCACAGTCTGCTGCCTCTTGATTGGAAGACTTTCTCTGTTCCCTCCTCCCCTGCTTCCCTGCTCATGACTGACTCCCTACCTAGCAGTCTGCAAACACCCGCATCCCACACGCCAGCACCATGCCTTCATGACTTCTGCCAGAGCTGGATTCTGTTCTCTGAGCTTCTGACGTGACATGATAATAATAGCAGAAGGAGGAGTATCTATCCCATAGGCAACATCTAGTAGATTCCAGGTATTGCACTAGATGTTTCACGTGATCTCATATGAACTTTAATTTTCAAACCCTAAAATCCAAAAAATCAGGACTTAACATCGAGTCCAAAGTGAAAAGTTTTGCTGGGGAATAGTGTAGGGCAGAGGATAGAGTCCATATTTGAGGTCAGCTAGATCTGAGTTCAAATCCTGACTTGACTAGCTATGGATCTTGAGCTGTAGAAGGGGGGAGTGGATATTTGCGTCTCAGGGTTGTTGTGATGACTAAATGAAATTGAGAGTGTAGCGTAAGAACTCTTTGTAATTATTTCCAGCTCTTATACAAAAGCTCAGACATCTGGAGACCAAAGACTGGCTCTGTTCTCTTTGAGTTCTTAGCCTTCTTCGTCTTCTTGGCTGCTTTTAGTTCTCATGTCAACCCGAGTTCTTTCTAGTAGACAATTTGTGTGGGATGTGCCTTCTGGAATATCTTCTGAGGCCGCTCACCACAAACTAATATTGACGAGGTGATGACTGAGGGCCCTGCAGTGAAGAAAGAAGTATTAAGAATAGCCTTATACACACTAATTAGTCCTAACCACAAATGCCCTGAAACAAAGGCAGTGGAACTGAACTCCCAAAGGCCAGCTAGTGGGATTCAGCTTCCAGCTAGAGTTCATCTATTACTGGACCTAACTTATTTATGTTCCTTGGAAATCAAGGCCTGTCTTACTCATATTTGTAAATCAACAGCCAACACAGTGTGCATGGTGGGTGCCCAATAGGTTTGCTGAATGAATATTTCCCTTCCAACCCTCCCACCCAGACTCATTCTTGTGGGTTCGGATCACTCAAAGAATCCACGATAAAGTTAGGCGAGTGAGTAAGCAGAGATTTATTTAGAGGGTAAAGGGATGGAGCCGACCAAGGGAGGTTCAGACCCCATGGGTTCAGGGTCGCTCCACATACCAGACAGGCACAGCGAGTAAGCAAGTTAGAGGTTCATTAGTGAGGAGCAGAGAGAGTGAGAGGATGGAGTCAGCCAAGGGAGGCTAAGACTGTCTGCCTTGCCAACAGCCTGGGTTTTTAAGGAAAAAATCCACTTGGTGAGGAAAGGGGATGGAGAGAAGGGTCAGCAGACCAGGTTTCGGTTCCTAGTGGGGCAAGGTGACATTGTCCTTTGAAGTTATTGGTGGTTTTCTTCAACCTGTGTCATTCCTTTGTTTCTTAGCGGAGGGTCTGTCCTGTTCATGTACTACACATCTCACGTGTCAAACTCGTCCATCAGCTTTCCTTACCGATTCCACGACTGGGTAGTGGTGCCAGAGGTAACTCACTATCCTGGTATCTGAACTTTAATCCCTGGTCTAAGGTTTGCTCTTGTGGGTGTTCTGACAATTGTCTTCTACCTTTTTTTGTAGCTGTTTTTTTGGGGTGGAGAGTGGGTAATTTTAAAGACCTTTTTTTATGGTTATTTGCATGGGAATCGGGATGCAATGGGAGGAAGAACACATCAGTACAAGTTCTCCTGGGTTCTTTATGCCTCTAGAAGATGCCTGCTTGAAAATCATCTGTTTATGTGGAAACTCAGTCTTTGATGAGTGGGCACTCAACTCCAAGGAGTCAGGCTTACTCAAGAATTCAGCTACAGGCCTCAAGAGCTCCTTGCAAGATCAGAAACAACCAGAACATTTCCATAGCTTGCAGTAAAAGAAAGGAAAACAAAAGTAGAATGAGATGGTGGCACTGAACTCTTATTATTATATTTGCTTAGTCATACCACCTCTTATTTGAACAGGACTTTGGAATTGAGAAAATGATCTTTCTTGGATTATCTCATTCCTTTTTCACCACCCACTCTGAAGTATTCGTATAACCAACTGGTAGATGGAGAAAGTGCCAGAGAGACAACTTCAGCAGCTAGAACCTTCTGCCATTAGCCATCAACATCCTTTAGTGAGATCTCCATTGTTCCTTGACATTGCTCCAAACTATTCAAGATAAATAAGGATCCTGGTGGTCAGCGAGAGGACACTTCATTGAGTGTAGTTGTTCTGAGCATTATAGTCTCACAGTCCTTTTTTAAAGACAAGAGACATTGGGATTTTCCCAAAAGAATTCTTTAGAAAGAGCTCCAGAGTCTTTACCTTCCACCTTGACAGTCCCCAGAGACAAACTGAAAGGACCTCGCTTAATGTCTCATCCGAAGGGTATTTGAAGAGCTGGCTTCATCATTCAAAGCAGGAAAGGCCTTTGTCATGGTCAAATGGCTTTAATGTGTTTTGAATGCTACATAAATTCAAACTTGATGGCTCATTTATTTGTTGGATTGAAGTTTTAGACAATAAACGAAGCCTTGGTATTTACTAATAACTTGTGCCCTGCCCTTTGTTTATTTAGAACAGCCAGAAGGCAAAGAAGTTGACCGAATCCCTCATGGTCAATATGGTGTTCAGATCCTGGCATTTTCGGGGACAGTTTATGGGTTGGTGGGAGGGATGAGAGAGCCTGTGTGTGGAAGGAGGAGGGGACACGGTGGGGCAAGGTGAAGGAGAAATATAGCAGGTAAGTGTTCTATTCCAGGCTCATTTGACATGGCCCCTCCATAGCCTCTTCCACTGCTGAATTCAGTGAGCTGGGAATTCAGAACTTTGAGTGACAGGCCAGGCTTGGCTAGTGGCTTGTGGCATGACCTTGGAAGATTCATTGCCCACTGCTGTGTCTCACTTGAAGGGGAAAAAGATAGGAAGAAGGCTTATAATAAATTCTATTCAGCATTCAAGGTGAACTTCCTTAAACTGCTCTCCTTTCAAGGAAATTTTGCTTTTATATCTTCCCACAAAAATTTCTCTTTCTCCAAGTCTGATAAGTATTGTTTGTCCATGTATTTGGGGCAAGAACACAGGCTTTGGTGTCAGAGTAGAGAGTGAGTCCCAACTCTGCCACTCATCTAAACTTGAACCACTTAGAGAATGCTTTTGAGCTCCTATTTTCTCATTTGAAAATTGAGAATAGCAGTATCCATCTTGTTATGTTGTTGTGAAAAGTAAGTGACTGAATACATGTTAGGTCCTTGGCAGAGGTGGGTGACCTTAGACACACCAATGAGACGCAGATCCATCTGCAAAGAATTCACTGAGAGCTTTGTGACCAGGACCACATGACAAGTTTATTAAAATCAGTACAGTGAGCCTAAGCTCCTGTGGCTGGAAAAGTTAGTCAGGAGAGCATGCACACGTGAGCATGCAAAATTGGAACGCCGTGTGCATTTCCCGGGGAAATGGAGCTCTTCCCTTTATGGATGTGACCAGGGGCATGGCCATGAATTACTGAAATGGAGCTCTTCCCTTCATGGATGTGACCAGGGGTATGGCCCACCTGGAGTTCTTAGACCTACCACCAGAGAAGAGCCCCCTTCCCAGAATACCTGGCAAGGCTAGAGTTGTTAAGGGATGTGACTTAGATTACTAATGGGGGGCGTCTTTGCTCAAAATCCATCCCCACTATGCTGGGTGACTTTTTGGTATGCCTTAGGCTTGGCCAGTTAATTAATTTTCTGGTTAGGTTACATATCTGCATGCCTGATTTCTAGATTTTAATCTCTGCTGTCCCCCCATCAAACATAATGTCAAGTATTAACAAGTACCCCTTATAAGGAGAAATGATATTAATTAGTCTCCGGAATAGATTGTGAGCTCCTTGATGGCAGCGTTAGGAGATCTCCTTCACAGCATGCAGCGTGTGGAGATGAATAGATACGACAACCTCACTCTCAGAGATAGAGCATGTGACTGTCCCTCAGAGGACCTGCCAAGAGCAGCAACATCTCTGGGGTCATTCGAAGGTGTGTAGGGGCCAGGAAAAATGGCCCCATTCCTCTGAGTTTCTTCACAGGCTAGACAAACAACAAACTTAGCACAGGGCATGATTAGTAAGAGAAAAGCCCAAATTGAATCATCTATGTATGGAGAATTTACATGGCAGCAAATTCTGAGCTAGCTGGGACAAACCAAAGATATACATCTTGGGCTGAAGTGTGAGAAAGAGGCCTCTGGGTCAGGGAGAGTGGGGAGGTCTTCATATGAAAAGGAGGAATGACTAATCTTTACTCTGAAAGCAAAGATATAGGTTTAACTCTCCTCTACACTCTTAGGGGATAAGGGAAGAGTGACAACGTGGCTAGGGGAAGGACGAAGGCCTCAGGAGCGGTGGTGGTGTCTTTGATGAAAGAAAGTGTGAAAGCCCGGGGCTTCTCCTTTGCCTCTGGAATTGCCCTACATTTTCCTTGATTCAACATAATCTGCAGAGTGGGACCTCAACAGGAGGTCAATTCTGGGAAATATGGGATGATTTTTATCCCCTTCACTTGTTAAATAGCAAAGACCTAATCAAATGAATGTTAAAGATCTAATTGGATTTACTAAACGATTCAGAAACCAGGCAGCATCCCACCTAGCTAGTAGGAGAGAACTCTGATGGACCATACAAAAGGTTAAGTTTTTAGAGGCAGAAAGAGGCAGGATTGGGGTTGGGGTTCTCTTCAAGCTTGGTAACCTACCTGTGGAGAATGGAAAAAGGTCCAATGGCCTCATTTTCCTCTGGAGAAAGGAAACGTTTACCTTATCAGTGCTGACTAGAAAATAATCTACTCACCAGTTAAGTCTACATTTCTGGGGGAAGGTGGAGCCACTGTTAGGTTATGTTAAGTCTTGGTGCGCTTGGATAAGGGACTCCATTTTGAGACTGTTGTTTTCATTTTAACAAAGAGTAAGAATGATTGTGGGAGTGACACAAGAAGGCAAAATCTAGAAGCGCTCCATATCTACCGTAGAGGAAACATACCCCTGTTGAGACTGGATGATGGAATCTGCCTTTGACACCTCGCTGTTTCCAGACAACTGCAGCCCCTTCCAGCTCTCACTTGTAGAGTCCAGGGGCTCATTGGCTGGGATAAGTTCTGGCTCCAACAGGTGCCCGAGGAAATACCTTCCTGCTCTAGAGCCTCCATTCATATTCCCTGGTGTCTCACAGGCTCCTGGGTGCAGGTCCCTCTCAAGGCTCCCTTGTCCCTGAGTTACACGACTCTCTGCTGTAGTTGACATTGGCAAGCCTTTCCCCTTTCTTCCATCCTGGAGGGGTCTTAATTTTTTTTCCAGTTTCCACATCTCCCCCCAAGTCACTGGTGATGCAGGGACAGCACAGCTGAAAATCTCTAGGGCAGGATGCAGATGTAAGAGTAGAACACTAACTGGCAAAACCTGAGACTTCTGAGATCAAAGACCCCACCTTAGCCACTTGAGTCTAGGACACACTCCTAGATACTTGCCCCGTTTCTGACATCGGGTAACCTGACACACCCCGGAAGGAAGAAGCCCCCACCCCTCGTG
Source organism: Solenodon paradoxus (assembly GCA_004363575.1). Lineage (NCBI taxonomy): Eukaryota > Metazoa > Chordata > Mammalia > Eulipotyphla > Solenodontidae > Solenodon > Solenodon paradoxus. Next base: position 102,621 of record RJWH01003371.1, on the reverse strand, counting down.
TATATTCAAGACTCCATCTGGCCTGATGACAGGCAGGCAGCACAGGTCGTGCACATTCCCTTGATGGAACTTTCCCAGCTCGCAGGGAGCGTCTGCTCACTGTTTCTGCTTTTAATAAATTTGCTGTGTGCTCCTGACCACACGGCTCTCTCCACGGATTCTTTGTGGATGGGCCCTGTGTCACAACAGTGTGTCTCCCGCCCCCCACCCCGCCCCATATCAACTGGGATCAATTTAGATTGCTCTAAGCAAGTTGTGGCCATCCCATTCCCCAAAGTGGGCCGATGAGAATAGAGCTTCTGAGTAAGATTTATTAACTCTTACAAAGGGAAAAAAGAGGTACTGAGAAAAGCTGTTTCACTTTATTGTCAGGATCCCCCATGCATCTCCCTCCGTACATCTCTGAAGGATGAATATATATATGTATTTGTATATATGTGCATAGAGATTCATGATAAGTAATAGGCTCCTGTGATTATGGAGGCTGCTGAGCTCCAAGCTCTGCAGAGTGAGCCAGCAAACTAGAGACCCAGGAAAACTGGTGGTTTAGTTCTAGTTTGAGTCCAAGAGCACCAGCATTGAAGTTCAGCCCTAAGATCAGCAGGCTTAAGATCCCAGAAGAGCTAATGTTTCAGTTTGAATACAAAGGCAGGAAGAAAAGCTGCTGTCCCAGTTGGAAGGCAGTCAAGCAGAAGAATTCTTTCTTACCTTGAGGGAAGGACCAGCCTTTTTTGTTCTAGGGGCTCAGCTGAGAGCATAAGGCCCACACACATTAGGGGGGACAATCTGCTTGACTTAGTCTATTCAATTTAATGTTAAATGCACTGAAAAACACCTTCTAGAAATACCCAGAATAATTCTTGACCAACTATCTGGACACGCCATGGCCCAGTCAAGCTGACACCCGAAATGAGCCATCACGCTCCCTCTCTCTGCCTTGGTGTGTGTTAAGAGTTGATTGTGTTCCTTGGTGTCCAAGAATGTGACCTTATTTGGGAAGGAAGTCCTTGCAGATACCCTTAGGTACGATGAGGTCATAGTGGATCCTATGAAAAGACAAAATATGATGCAGATATTAGCAGAGACATGAACGGAATTAACAGATAGGATCCAAGAGCTGTCTTGGATGCTAATCCAATATGATCGCTGTGCTGATAAAAAGAAGGGGATTTGGACACACAGAGATGCCATATGATGAGGGAGGCAGACTGGAACTGTGCCAAGGAACAGCTGGGATTTCACAACATCAGAAGCTCAGAGAAAGGTGCGGAACAAATTCTCCATCAAAGCTCTTCTAAGGGGCCAATTTTGCTGACACCTGGGATTTCTGATCTCCAGAATGGTGAGACACTCATTTTCTGTTATCTTAAGCCACCCAGTTCCGGGCACTTTGTTACAATATGAAAGGACATTGCTTGGGAGGTGGGGTGGTGCCATCTCCCTCCCATAGGGGGCGCTCACAGACCCTCTGAGGATGACGGCGGCGTCAGGAAAAACCTGCGTTTTTGATGAGTTTTTTAGACATAGCATCCTTTTTACAGTTGAAATTGGGACCCACTGGAGTATCACAGGCACGGGGTACGTGTGAGGGGTGGTGTTCAGGCTGGAGGGGCATGGGGGCGAGGGGTGGAGAGGGCTAAACCGGGACAGTCTCAGTCAACCTTTGCTGAGTTTCTGAACTCAGTCAGCTCAGAAGTGGCTTTACCTCGAAACTTCCTGTAATATCGGGGAGTGTGTCTCCTTATTGTTTCCACATCTGGGAGTGAGTTTTCTGCAATCTGCAGACAAGTGCATCTGACTGATAGATTGATCTCATATCTTCCTTCTCAGAGTCCTTCTCCTGGATTCCCTGTCTCTGTGAATGGCTTTTCCATCCACCCAGATGCCCCAGGGAGACACTAGGTTGTCATCCTAGATGCCTTTCTTTTTCTTATCTCCCCAGCTTAATAGTTCCAGAGACCTTGACAACGATCTCTTCATTGACTCTCAGTCTGCCCAGCTCTCACTACCTTGATACAAGTTTCCCACAAGTATGTTTCTGCAGCAGCTGAACTGGACTTTCTTGTGTCAAATCTTGGTCAGTTTAAAACCATTCTCCTCATCAGAGTCAGAGGGATATGATACTGATCAAATATAATATTCCAGGTCACTCTCATTGCCTTTGGGACAAAGTTCAAGTCCAAACTCACTAGCATGGTGTTCATGATGACCTCTGCTTACCATTTAAGTTATTATTCATCTCTCATCACTTATCCTCTGGTTAGACTTGAATTTGCTCCAATGATCACTCTCTCTGTTCTGTCTCAGGACCTTTGCACATGCAACTCGCTCAGGCTGAAATGCTTCCCACCTTTCTGAACCTGCTGTGTCAACTCATTCTTTAGGTCTCAGTGCTGCCATTCCTTCCTCCAAGAGGACTTTTATGACACCCTGTTATTCTTGGTTGGATATTTTTAGATTCCAGAACTGCTTTGGTGCTATACTTGGTCTTAACATGACTTGCGAGGGCTCCCGAGTGTGGTGGTGAAAGCACTGAGCAGAGTGAGACCTACGTTCCTGCCTTATCGTCTACCACACGGGATGCTGTGGGACCTTGGGGAGGCCTCTTCTGATTCTAGAATGAAGGAGTAGGGTTATGTCAGTGTCCTGTGTCAAACCCTATCCTTCAGAGTTCGGGAATTCCAAAGTGAAGGCCCAAATAGGGACAAAAGAAGGGGAAAGACAGCTCCTGGATCCTATCTGTTAATTCCATTCATATCTCTGGTGATATCTGTATCATATTTTGTACTTTCATAGGAGTCTTTAAAAAAAAAAAAAAAAAGTAACCACTTAAAAACTTGGAATACCATTGATCTTTCTCACTAAGGTCTTGTTCAGCAGACACACTCTATTGCAAATGAAGCGAGGAAGACAGCTGAGCCAACAGAAGCTGATGATGCAATGATCTAGGAGAGGAGAGAGAACCTGGCAGTCAAGTATATTGTTTGCCCAGTCAAACTTGGTCCAAGTTGCACAGAAGCAAGAGTCTCTGTGTTAAGACTGGCCATTAGGATTTGGAGTCAAAAGGCCTGGCCTTCTGGGCTCCAACCTAGTGATTCACACCTTGGCTGCTCATAGAATCATCTGCGAACTTCTGGAAGCACTGATGTCAGCGGTCCCTCCTCAGACAACAGTGTCATTCTCTGTGGGTAACACCGATGCATCCAGATCATTCTCAAGCGTCTGCACCCTGAGGTGAGAGTGATTGTCTGGTATTCACCATCGTATCTCTGGGATCCAGTATCTACAACCGGCAGGCAGTAGACAACAGCAAATGTTTGTTGGGTAAGTGAGGAAATGAGTTTCCTATTTGCAGCTGAGAGGCTTAGATCACCGTATTCCTGCTGCGGCCACCTGAGGTGGAAGTTCAGTGTTCTTATTTGCAAAATGAGAAAAGTCATTTCTACTTGGAAGTGATGCTTTTGAGAATTAGAAATCTGTCAAATACCTTGCTTAGCACATGGCACATTAGTAAAAAGACACTGCCATCACTAGTGGCAATTCATATTGTTCAGATTTGGATAAAAATGACAGGACTCCCTTTGACTGCCAGTATTAGGTAGGATAAGCTAAATTATGCTGTAGTGACAAACACCCCCAAAATTTCAGGGGGGTACAACACAGGAAAGGTTTATTTATCCATACCAGTTGCCAGTAACAGATTGACCGATGGCTCTTGGCTTCAGTCATGGGGAACATTGTCCGTCACCATGAGAGAAAAGTGGATTCCTCTGGAGGTCCTTCCCACCACCGGCAAATACTCAAGCCTAAGGTGACCCATGTCACTTCCACTCACGATGTAATGGCCAGAGCTAGTCATCTGATTCCAACAACTGCAGGGTGAAAAATACAGTCATACCAGGTCCCAGAAGGCAGAGAACACAGGTGAGCTAGAGAAACGATTAATGCCTCTGCTGTCAATAGCCCTGCTGGCTCTGTGACACCTGACTTCCAACAGGGACAGCCGGGGTCTCTGACGGACTGAGGTGCAAGGAACTTGTGTTTTGATGTGCAGTATTAATTCCTCTTTCTTTTGCAATCAGCACTCAAATCAGTCAATCTATGTATCTATCTATGTACCTCTGTCTATATGTATCTATTTTTTAAGCAATCTAAGGGGCAGGATTTACATGTTACAAAGTTCATGTTTGAAATGTACAAGTAACTGATCTTGAGTAAATTTAGAGTTTCGTAACCAACATCACAGTCCAGTATTTCCCTCACTTCATGCCTATTTGAAATGAAATTCCAGTGCACATACCCGACCTCCAGCAAATATTAATCGGTTCTCTGTCTCTATATGTTGACCTTTTCTGAAAATTTCATATAAAGGAAATCATGCGTTATGTACTCTGGGTTCTTCCTTCTTTCATTTTTCCTCATGTATTTGAGGTTTATCCTTGTTGTGGTTCAAAGGATTTCAGGACTGATCAAGGACAAATACGTGGCCAGAAGAGGCAGTGACATCAACACGCTTTATTGAATGGTGCTTAGAATTTCATGAAAAGGGAAGCTCCTTTCAAGATGAGATCATCCAGGGCCTGGTGGACTGTCCACAAGGGAACCAGTAAGAAACTCATGAGGAAAAGCTCAATCAGAGGGAACTTTCCTGTCTAGGTCTTGTCACTCAGCAGCAAAGCGGGGGGACCGGTGGTCTCTGTGTCAAGAGCTGTGAAGAGCAGTAGAGGCTGGGGGTCTTTATGGCCTAGGTTATATGTTATCTATTGCTCACAGGTGTGGGATGAAGTGTAATGGGGAATGTAATGAAGGCAGGCTCTAATTGGGTAAAAATTCACTTGTTTGGGCTATTTAAAAATAAGTGGCTGTGTAAAAATGTCAGTTTCATCAGGTTTTTTTTTTGGCTAATGGTTTCATACTGCAGAAATAAATACCCTGAGAGCTAATATACAGAGACCATCTTTGTTCAGTTATCTAACATGTATATATTAGTAATCCATTTCTGTCTCCCTCCTTCCCTCCTTCTGTTCCTTTCTTGCCGAATAGTACTCCATTGTGTAGATAAACTACATTTTATTCATTCATCAGTTCACGAAGGTATAGCTGTTTCCAATATGTGTCTATTATGAATAACACTGTTATACATACACCAGCAAATATTTTTATTGAGATATGGTTTTATTTCTTATGGGTTTATTTCTGGGAGTTGCATGGGTTAAGTGGTATTATACACACATATTTACCTTTCTCAAAAGAAGCCCAATTGTTTTCCAAATCAACTGTACCATTTTGCATTCCTGCCAGCAATGTGCAAGGGATCTAATTTCTTCACATACTCAGTATCTGCTATTGTCTCTTTGTGATTATAGTGATTCCAGGTGGTGAGAAGTAGCATCTCATTGTGATTTTAAGGTTAATTTCCTTGATGCCTAATGATATTGAACATTTTTTTCACTTGCTTATTCATGATTCATATGTCTTCTGTGGCAATATGCCTGTCCAAATTTCTTGCCCACTTTTAAAGTGAGTTGTCATTTTATTATTGTTATTTATTATGGATTTGGATTATGGTCGCTTATCAGTTAAAAAATTTGCAAATATTTTCTCCCAATCTATGACTCTTTATTTTTAAATGTTCTTAATGTTATCTTTACAGAATTGTTCATTTTGATGAAGTCTGATTTATCCATTTTTTAAGTGTTCATTCTATTGGCTTCATATCTAAGAACTTTGTTTAATCCAAAGTCACTATGATTTATTGTTATATTTCTTTGTAGAAGTTTCATAATTCTACATCTTGCATTTACATCTATAATCCCTTTATTTTTAAAAGAAGGGAGATGAGGAAGAAGAAGCTTATTTGTTTATTTACTTTCTTACTTATTTATTTATAGTTGCTTCCCTGAGCATTGGGTCAGGAACCCAGGTCCTTGGGTTTTACGTGGCCTGTACCTCAGTCATTGGCTTAGCACCTGAGCCATGAGGGCATGCCAATCCATTTTGAGTTAATATTTATCCCTGGTGTGAAGTATGGATCTAAATTAATCTTTTTGTGATGCATAGTCAATAGTTTTAGCACCAGTTGTTGAAAAGATAGATTTTTCCCATTGATTTGTCCTGGCATCGTTGTCAAAAATCAATTGACTGTATATATATATATATATATATATATATATATATATATATACACACAAGTGTTTATTTATAGACTCAATTCTATTTAATTTAAATATATATATATACCAGTGTTATACTGTCTTGATAGCTATACCTTAACAGAAAAATTCGAAGTGAAAATACCCAATATTTTTGTTTTTATCAAAATTGCTTTGGCTATTCTGAGATGTTCGCTTTTACATATGTATTTTAAGATCAGCTTGTCAATTTCTGATAATGTCTGGAATCTTAACAGGGATTGTGTTAAATCTATAGGCTAATATGAGGATAATCAACTTCTTAGAATATTATCTTCCAATCCATGAACTTGGAATATCTATTCATGTACTCAGATTTTCTTTAATTTTTCTCAGTAATGTCTTGCAATTCTCAGTACACACATTTTGCATTTTATTGATAGATCTAGTTCTTAAAATGTTATTATTTTATGTTATTTTAAAACAGATTGTTTTCTTAATTTCATTTTATGGATTGTTCATTATTACTATATGTAAAGATAATTTATTTTTGTGTGTTGGTCTTATATACTGTGACCCTGCTAAACTTGTATTTAATTCTAATATTTTAAAAAATATATGAATTCTTCTGAATTTTCTCTGTAGAGGCACATGTAATCTGCAAATAAAGACCATTTGAATTCTTCCTTTTAATTTGAATGGTTTTAATTAACATTTTTGATCTCACTCTACTAGTTGAAACCTCTAACAAAATTTTAAGGAGAAATTAAAGGATAAGGACAAGCGAATATCTTTGCATTGTATGGAATGTCATATGCCTTTCATCATTAAATTTGACCTTAGCTGTATGTTTCATAGATGTATATTTCACATAGTTTCCTTCTATTGTCAGTTTGTTGAAATTTATTAGTTTACTGGATTTGTTAAGTGCTTTTCTGCTTCTATTTAGATCATCATGTGGTATTTGTTCTTTATTCTATTAATATAGAGCTTTACATCAATTAATGCTCAGATGTTAAACCAATCTTGCATTACATAGATAAATCTTACATGTAAATGGCACATAATTCTTTTGATGTTTTTCTTGATTTATTTTGCTAATATTTTGTTGAGGATTTTTGCATCTATATTCATGAGGATAGTAAACTGTAGTTTTCTTTTCTTGTAATGTCTTTGGCTTTGGCATCAGGGTAATACCAACTTCATAGAGTGACTTATTAAGTGTCTCTACTCTTTATGTGTTCTGGAAGGGTTTCTGGAAGTTTTAATTATATATTATCAAAAATTATTTATTATTAAAAACTTCACTAATAAAGCTATCTGAGACTGAAGGTTTTTTTGGTGGGAAGATTTAAAATTAGTAATTCAATTTCTTTTTGTTGTTGTTATAGGCCTATCCACATTTAAAAATTTTTTCTTAAGTTCATTTTGATAATTCGTGTCTATCTAGGGATTTAAATTTCATTTAAATTGTCTTTCTGTTGCATTGTTCATACGAACTCCTTATGTTTCCTTTAATTTCTGTATGGTAGGTAATGATAGTCTCCTTCCAGTCTGATTTTTTTTGTCATTTATGTCATCTCTCTTTTTTTCTTGGTCAATCAAACTAGCTAATGGTTTCTCAATCTTGTTGATCTTTTCAAAGAAAAAGCTTTTGGTGTTGTTGATTTTTTTCAGAGTTATTTTTATTTTCTATTTCATTAATGTTTCATTATAGTGTTTATTATTTCCTTTTTTGGTTTGCTTTAAGTTTAGTTTGCTTCTTTTTTCTAGTTTCTTAAGGTGGAAGTTCACGTTATTAATTTGAGATATTTTTGTTTGCTAAGATAGTCATTTAAAGCTATACATTTTCCTGTTAGCACTACTTAGCTGTATTGCATACATTTTTGATATGTTGATTTCATTTTCACTCATTCAAAAACATTTTCAACTTCCCTGATGATATGTTTCTCTGACTCATTGCTTATCTTGAAGTATGTTTCATAAATTTCCAAATATTTGTGGGTTTCCAAATTTTATTTTTGTTGCTGATTTCTAACTTAATACTTTGCGGCTGTACTCCCCCCACTCCCTAGCACTTTCAATACATCTCCCCACTGTCTCTGACCTCCATGGTTTCTAATAAGGAGTCAGCTCTTAATTTTATTGGGTTCTCATTTTTCTCTTGCTGCTGTTAAGCTTGTCTTTAGCTTTTACCAGTTGGTATATGATGTATTTAGGTGTAGCTATATTTACATTTGTGCTGTTTGGAATTCACAGGCCATTTTGAATCTGTCGATTAAGATTTCTCATCAAATTTGGTTTTTCTTTTGGCCATTATTTTCTGAAATACTTCTATACCCTTTCTCTCACTATGAGATTCCCATGACATCTATGAAGTCTTATAACAATTTGAGGCTCTGCTCAACTTTCCCCTCCTCTTCCACCTTCCTCTACCTCCTCCTCCTCCTTTTTGTTTTTTGATTGAATCATTGCTCTAGACATATATTCAAGTTCACTGATTCTGTATTATGCCATTTGAAATATGATGTTGAGCCCCTCTAATAAAAATTTCATTCACTTTTTGTTACTTAGCACCTCGAGATTTTTCTAGTGGGCGCTTTTAAAGAACCTCATTTCTATTCGTTGATATTTTCTGTTTGTTGAGACATTGTCATCAGACATTTCCTTAATTTTTAAGGTGTAATTTCTTTGAGTTTTTAAACATATCGTCATTAGCCACTTGACCATCTTTTCTTGCTATGTCCACCTCTCAGAGACAGTTTCCGTTGATTGTTTCCCCCCACCCCCAGCCCCCTGCAGAGCTTCTTCAGTCTTCTTGTTTCTTTTGGATATCTTATAATCCTTTATTGGAAACTAGACATTTTAGTAACATTTAGTAACTCTGGATTTTCATTCCCGTCTGCGAGTTGTTCCCATTGCTTTATGTTTGTTTTTTGACTTGCCTGATTATAGAGTCTCTCTTCGCTTCAGTGTGTGACAGCTGATGTATTTTCTAACTTTGCTCTTCTGTCTTGTTTTTGCCTCTGACTTGGATTTCTACCCTTCATCTTTAGTTTGGCACAGCTTACTCACTGACCAGAGGCTGTGCTCAAACACGTTGAGCCAGTAAGACTTCCACTCTTTGCTGGTGGTTCTTTATAGAGATGGGGGCACACGTTTAAAGTTCAGGCAGTTCACACATCTGCTCATTTTCTTACTTTCTGCTGAGCCTGTGTGTGTCCTTTTGGCAAGTGCACAGATCTTACATTCATCTGGGCATATGTATATAGCTAGGTCTCCCCAGTCTCTTGTGGGCACACTCTAAGCTTTCAGCCTAATAACAGCCTTTCAGAGTTCTAAGAATACGTTGGAGTTTATCAAAACGTACTTGGCTGTCTAGTTCCCTACATGTCCCTGTGAAATTTCTGGTTCTGTTTCCAGTCTCTTGCTTGTCCCAACCAATAACCCCACTTCAGGCTAACAGTGATATTGGCTTTCTGCATTTGTTTGCGAAGCAATCACTGCTATTTCCCTTGATGACTGGGGGCTTGCAAATTTTTTTTTTTTTTTCTAGCCTCCTCTGGAAGAAAACCTATTTGGTTTTCACAACTTGTCCTGCCCAGGTAAACTGGCTAAATTGAAGGAATTGGAGGGAAGATGGGAGCAGCCCCAGGCTAAACTATTTTGAATCCAACTGTCCTCACCCTGGTTTCAGTATGCTTACTTGAATGACCACTTCTCAATTCTGCGTACTTCACAACGGCTTTTGGTAAATTCTCTGTGTCTTAAAGTTGTTTTTGACAATTTTGTCTTGTTTTAAAGTTTTGGGGTTTTTTTTGTTTGTTTGTTTGTTTGTGTGTTTTTTAAGGAAGTCTTTAGTGGAAGTCCCACCTCTTTCATACAATTTAATGTCATTTTCTCTGTTAGGCGCTGCTTTCCTGAGACTGTTCACTATAGGGGCCACTTTTTTTTAGCCAAAAGATACTCTTAAGACCCAACCTGAGACATCAAGCTCTCTTGACACAAATTTTAAATCTTAAGGAGAGAGATACAAATAATAACAGAAAATGAAAGATGCATTTCATTCATTTTAGCCATACATGGACAAGATTCTCTTTTATTTCTTGTTCTGTTCCCAGAGTGCCACAGATTCCCATCATTTAGAAAGGCTGGTTCTTTTAGCAGTTCTGGAGGTACCCTTATGTCTGTCCAAAAAAAGCAAAAACCAAAAATAATAAACACAAAACCTTTCCTGCTCAAGTTAGCCAGAGCCTGTTTCTGTTGCTGGCAAACAAAGAATTGGACTGATCCAACTTTTCAAAGGATGGATAGAAGGGAATCTTCTAAAGAACCCAGATAAGAGGCCAATTATTCGTTTGACAGATTTGGGGATTGCTACAAAGCACGCATGGCTGCGGAAGCCCCCGCCAGCGGTGCGCTGTGTGTCTGACGAGCTGCCACTGGAGGGGCCAAGTCTGCACCTGTCACCAGCCACAAAGAGGATCCAATTTTTATCCATTTCATCTGGAGAACCATCTGGGCTGCGAATAGCAGTAATAATAACACATCATTGTCACCAGATTTCCTCATAGATAACACTTATTTTTGTGTGTGTGGCTCCTGTTAGAAATCAAGTTTTCAAGTCTGCTGCCGAATAAGCAGCCAGCAGCAGTTCAAAAGGCTGCCCTGGGCTCTCATGCAGCAGGTTGGGGACCGAGTCTAGGAACAGGGCATAGAGACTTGGCTACTGGTGGTCTTTTCTAGAGAAGGTTGGAGGTGGGGAGGGGGAACCCCAGAAGCTAAAGTAGAAAGAAACTGAAACCTTGAAAAAAAGTTGGGGTGACTGGTTTACAGAGCAGCATTATCTGTGACCACTTGTGGCTTTCTTCATTCACGTCAGCAGCAAAATGCGGGTGTTCAGTAAGCAATCTGTGATATTCAGTAGCATTTATAGGGGCCCCTTATCTTAAATAAGAGAGATGATAATTCTCTCTTTCATGTTTCTCAGAGCACTCGAAGTTACCCTTCGTTTTGGTATCATGCATTTTGTGTGCTGTAGGCTCTTAAACACAGGCATAGGGAGGAGAATAATCAAGATCGTTGGCCACCATATGATTAAAAATGGAAGAAACAGATGGCATTTAACTTGTAAACAGGAGAAAAGGGGAGGGTGGAAATAGGGAATGGAGTTTTTTTTTTTAATCTTCAGGACGGACATGAGGGAAAAAGATAAAATATTTTTTCTCTCTGCCTCCACTAATAGATCTAGAATCAGTCTAGAGAGAAACTACAAACTGGCATATTTTCATTCCATATCTAAATGAAATACTTAAATTTAGTTTCCCAAAGGTGACCTAGAAATGAGTTTCTTCTTTATAATAATTTTAGCAAAAGTATATCTTTGCGACTATAGCATATGTATGATTTTGTTGACTTAGTCTTTTAGAAATTAAGTTTAGTACTTGCTTTACAGGTTGTAGCCTATAATAGAAACTACATATCCTGTTTTTCATTCAGGTTAAAGCAGTATATGAACCTAAGTAACTCCATCGTGAATGGCACCTTCTTAAGCCCTTGACCACTGATGCCCTTTCGGGCTTTTCATGGAAACCAGTTCCTGATACTTCAGAACCACTCATCCCTATGAAATTCCCAAGATATCTTTAGGGAACAAAGATGCCTCAAGTAAAGCTGCAAGATACTAATGTTAGTGCTTTCATATTCATTGCTTACTTAGTTAAGTGATAAGATAAACACCTACCACAGGGGGATAGGAAAACTCTTTATTGGAGGGTATGTGGATCTCACCTTGACCAAAGCCTCATATACCAACTCTAATATTGAACACAACTGCATGCAAGTTACCCCATTGCATTGTTATTCTACATTATGGCTCTGCCTGCCTCATTCTTCAGGCTCAAATTACTTAGTAAATTTGGGGGAATTTATTTGTTCTTACAGTCGAACACATGCTTGTACAATCCCTATTAGTAAAAGACCTATGTGTATTTTAAGCACTTGTTTGTTTAAGGGTGTTTAAGGATTTTTAAGAATTTACAGAACTACATATATATAAGAACTCTGTGAAGTGGGAAAAACATACTAATAAAACCTATGTTATCAAATAGCTGACAAGTGAGAGATTAACAGTGAACCATGAAGAAAGGAAGGGAATTAGAAAAGCAAAAATCCCTGCAATTGTTTATTAGAAGGAACGGAGAATAAACCATCAGCTGTAATCAAGGCAGATGGACACAGCACAGAAAATGTTAGAACTGTGTGCACCGTGCGGATCGTGGACAGTAGTGCCCTACAGTATAAAGACATTTAAAATGTCATCCACAAGATATCAGGGTCACAGCTAGCTCATCCGATACCTCTGGGTGAATTAGAAAACGGAATCTTATTGGATGGCTATATTCGTCTTGGATATTGGTTTGTAGTTTTCTTTATTATAGTGATTGTATCTGACTTTACTTCCAGGATGATTTTGACTTTCTAAAAGGAATTTGTAAGTATTCCCTCTTCTTCAAATGTTTGGAAGACTTTTAAAAGCCGTGGTCTTTAACTCCTTTCTAAAAGTTTGGTAGCGTTCCCCAGTAAAAACACTGAGTTCTGGACTTTTCTTTACTGGAAGATTTTTGATTACAGATTCAATCTCCTTACTCATTATTGCCCTGTTTATATATTCCTGTTTCTTCATGATTCTCTCTTGGTAAATTACATGTTTCTGGAAATGTATCAATGTAGGCTATCCAATTTTTGGCATATAGCTGCTCACAGTTGTCTCTTATGATTTTACGTATTTCTGTTGTATTAGTTTTAATGTCTCATTTCATTTTTGAAGTTACTTAAGATTTTTCTCTTTTTTTTCTTAGTGTACTTAAAGGTTTACCAATTTTGTTTATCTTTCAAAAGCACTCATACTTTTTTTCTGGACTCCATTTCATTTATTTCTATTATGATCTTTTTTTTCCCCCTGCTTTTGCTAACTTTGGACTTAGTTTGCTATTGTTTTTCTAGTTCTGGTTTAGGTTATTTATTTGAGGTCTTTCTTTTGTCTTAACATATGCATTTATTCCTATAAACTTCTCTCTGAGAATTATGTTCACAGTATTCCATAAATTTTGGTATGTTGTATTCCCATTTTTGTTTTAGAATTTTGAAAGTGTTTCCTTTTGATTTCTTCTTTAAGCCATTGATTATTCAAAAGTGAATTATTTAATTTCTACATATTTGTAAATTTTTCTTATCTTTTTGTTGTTCCTTTTTAGTTTTATACCAAAAGATACTTGGTATGATTGAAATCCTATTAAATTTGTTAAGACTTGTTTTGTGGCCTATTATATGATCTATCCTGTAGAATATTCTTCATGGATATGAGAAAAATGTATGTTCTGCTGTTTTCTGGAAGACTCTTTCTATATTTAAAATTTTTAGGTCTATTTGCCCTTAAGTATATCACGTCCAATGTTTTCTTGTTGATTTTCTGTTTAGGTGAGCTGTCCACTGCTGAAAGTGGAGTATTAAAGCCCCTACTATTCTTGTATTGGTGTCTATTTCTTCCTTCAGTTCTCTTAGTCTTTGTTGAAAATATTTTGATACTCTGACACTGGGTGTGCGCATATGTATGTATAATTGTTATATCATCTTGATGAGTTGACCCCTTTATCATTATATAGTGACTTTCTCTCTTTCTACTATTTTTGAGTTAAAGCGATTTTTTTTTTTTCTGGTCTAAGCATAGCTACCACTGTTTTTGCTTACTTTCTGCTTGCATGGAATCTTTTTTTCCATGCCTTAATTTGTACCTACGGGTGTCCTTAAAACTGAAGTGACTCTCTTATAGGCAGATATGGTTGGTTTTGTTATTTCTACCCATCCAGCCACTCTGTGATTGTTGACTGAAGAATTCAATCACCTACATTTAGACTAATTTTGTAATATATAAGATTTTCTAATGCTATCTTATTAATTGCTTTCTGACTGTTTTGTAATTCCGGTGTTCAGTTTTTCTTATCTTCTTGTCTACCTTGTGGATTGGTGATGTTCCACAATGCCACATATCTATAGTAGCTTAAAAGATGTTTATGAAAACTATGTAGCAATATGTTCCAATATTCATTGATGTACCACAAAATGACATTAAAACAAAACATATAAACCAATCACCTCATTTTGCTCCATTTTATGGTTCAGAATTTCAAAATAGATGGAAAGTTCTTACCTGCAATTGCTAATGGATTACATTCAGATCTTGGCTGGGGCTGTAGTCATCCAAGATGGATCATTCATATGATAGGCAGCTGGTGCTGGTTTCCAACTGAAAGCTTAGTTAGGTTGTAGACAAAAGCATCTATACTTACCTTCTCAACATAGCAGGCTAGGGGTAATTATCCTTATTACATGGTCTTGGTTTCTTCCAGAGCTAATGTCCCACGGGCTCCAGGTCGAAGTTCCACAGCCTTTTCAGATCTGGTGTTGGAATTTATACAATATCAACCTGCTGCATTACTTTTGTTACAAGCAAATAACTAAGGTTGACCCAAGTTCAAGTGGGGAGTGTCACAGATCTCATTCATCAATGGAAGGATTGCCAAAGGAATTAAAGATGTGCTTTAATGTTGTCACAGTCTTCTCTTTGGCAACACATCACTTTCATTCTTCCCACATGCAAAAAACACTCACTCCTATCAAGACCTTTCAAAGTCTCACCTATTGTAACATCAGCCTCGAGGTTCAGGATTTCATCACCTCACTCTGGTCCAGATGTGAATGAGACTGCTTTGGTATTTGAAGACTTGTGAACTAAATAGATCAAGGGTCATGATAATCACAGTAGATACTTTATCCAAGAAAGGGAGTCATAAATTACTTACCAGTCCATAGACATCTAAAAACCAAATGGGCAATATGTCACCAGTACTTGATAAGGGCCCAGCACTGTTCTGTAGGATTGTTCTCCAGGACTCTCAGCTCCCTGAAATGAGTCCCTCAGAATCAACTTTCTGTTTTTTGTGATAAATATTCTGTGTCTGAAGCTGGGTAGTGTTCTCAGTCTGCTTCCTTCTCACGTAAGTTTGGGGACTCAGTGACCTCTTTATATTGTGCTGCTTCTGTCTCTTCAAGTTCAAGATGGTATTGAATTCTCTTGAAACTTTTGTGGACTCTTATGAATCTTCTTTGGGTTGTTGTCACTAGACAAAATCCACAGAGTCTTTGAGACAGGTGTTTCTCTTAGTCTCCCTGTGAGATTGCTAAGGGCAATATTCTTCAAAGGCTAGAAGTTCTCTTATTTAAGAGGTGTGCTCTATAAGACTTCACTTTAAGGTTGTTGGACGCTTTTTGTCTGGTTGACAGTATCTATAAGAAAGCACCTTGAATCTTTCTGAAATATTTTTTAATGTTTTTTAAGTCACCCCTCTTGCTTTCCTTCTACCATGTGACCATATTCTCCTGAAAATCTTTTCCACATGGCCCTTTCTTAGTTTAGAACCCTTTACGGGATGAAAGTACTTTCTTAGCCCTTCGTATTTCCTCTAAATTCCACTTGAAAATTGGGAAGTTGGTTTTACAGTTTATCCATTTCTATCTTCCTGCTCTAATTTTATTATAGGTAATTCAAAGAAGACAGGTGGCAACTCTGTCTGGAAGTTTTCTTAGCTAGATCATAGATTTTTACTGAGTGTATTTTCTGCTTTCTACATCATCGAAGGTGACAGTTTTGCTAATTTTTCTACCACTATGTAACAATGCTCTGCCTTATTTTTTTTCATTGTGTAACATTTCCCTCACTTAAATCTCATATTGACATATTTCTAAAGACCCTCCCAGTCCTTGCCCTTTGCACAGTCTCAAAACCAATGTCACATGTTTTAGGTTTTTATTATAAAATTCTTTCATTTCTAGGTACCAAATTCATTTTGGTTACTATTGCTGTGTAGAAAATGGCCTCAAAACTTGGTGACTTAAACTAACCATTTTATTTTGCTCATAATTTTGTGCATCAGAAACTTGAAAAGGGCTCAAATGAGCAGTTCTCTCTTGAGGTTATTCATGCAGTTGCAGAAAGATATCAACAGGGACTACACACGTCTGATGACTTGATGGAGCTGCCTGTCCAAGATGGCGCACTCATACAGTGAAGAGTTGATGCTGGCTGTCAGCTTCGAGCTCAGCTGGGCTGTCGATCGACATGTCTGCATGTGGTCTCTCCACCGTGGCAGTCTCAGGATGCTTGGCTTTCTTACACGGTGCTAGTTTCCGCTAGAGTTAACATCCCCAAAGAACCAGGCAAAAACTGCCTGGCCTTTTCTGACCCAGTTTTGAAAGTCATACAGCATCACTTCTGTGGCATTCTGTTGGCTACAAGGAGTTCACTTAGTCATGACAGATTTCAGGGAAGGAGAGTTACTATGTCTTAAAGAAAGGAATAACAGAATTTGCAGTATGTTTTAAAACATTCACACAGTATATTAAGTTCTCTAAGATGAAGTACAAAAAAAGGAATCTAAAATGGCATATCCACTGTCATTGAAGTAATACATAAGAATGGGCATATGGAAAACAATGGGAATACTGAAAAACTTGATTTTTTTTATTGTAGATGATTTTTCTCCTTTTATTTTATAATAGGAAGGAAACATGAAAAGATAGAACAGAATATATACAATGTATTTCTGAATGAGTCTCTTTTTGCTTTCTGATGTCTGTTCCATTTTCTTATTGTTAATAGTTAGGGCAGCCATGAGAATCACTGAGCTGGGTTTGGGGGTGAGGTAAAGTCAATGAGAAGATGACTGACTGAACATGGAGGCAGCCTTGGGTTGGGGGCACTGAGTGGGCAGTTGTCTAAAGGTTTTTAAGTGACGTTTCTAGGACGATCTAGAGTTATGACTCTGCATTGCTGAATGTGTGGTCACTGATGGACCACTCATACAATGGTGGTTCCAATAGGCTACAGCATATTGCCTAGGTCTGAGGGAAGTTACACCATCTAGATGTGTGTCGTTATGCGGCCCTGTGTGCATGCCACCATTGCCGAACGACACATCGCTTAGAATGTATCTCCATTGTTAAACGGTGCATGACTGTAATTAAAGGCCAGGAAGAAGCCCAAAGGTGTTATTTTCTTAGCTGAGGTTCAAGACTTCTAAAGTAGGTTCACATGTTCCATTGCAGTTCTGTTTGTTCCGTGAAACAATTTACAGGAGAAGTCGATGAAGTGGTAAAACTGAAAAGCAGTACAAACTTCTCCCAAACAGAATGTGCTTACATTCAGTCACCCCAGCAAAGCAGAGTCAGAAGTCACTTCTGTGTTAGAGTTATATACCACATGACACCCTCCTTGCCCCAACAGTGTACCGTCCAGAGAACTTTCTTGACTTGTTTTTGCTCACTTAATAGGACTGAGATAGCTATTATGGACAGAGTGGTGTACTCTCAAAATTCATATGTCTAGTCCCTAATCTCCAATGTGACAGTATTTAGAGATAAGATCTTTAAGGAGGCAATTAAGGTTAAGTGAGGTCAACATGATGGGACTCTAATGTAACAGGACTGGTGTTTTTATTAAAAGAGGAGCAGACACAAAAGAGCTCTCTCTCTCTCAACACAGGCAGGGCCTGCAAGTACACAGGAAGAAGGCAGCCACCTGCCTATGGGAAGAGAGGCCTCAAGAGTACCCAAACCTGCTGGCACCTTGACCTTGAACTTTTGGCCTCCAGAATTGTGAGGAAATAAGTTTCCGTTGTTGAAGCCACCCAGGCTGTGGTTCTTTGTTGTGAGAGCTGGAGGAGATGCGTATAAGACTTCAAGCTGGTTCCTGGTGTCCTCTTGATCTCTCACCTTCATTTACTGAGGACTTCTTTCTTCTTTGGCACATGAGATATTCTAAGGCATGGAACGCTTTCACGGCCAATGCTACCAGCATGGCTGCATAACAGTGCCCACCTCTGGAGATGTCTGTTTCCTAATCCTGCAACCCAAATATGTTACCTTGAAGGTGATCAGCCCCGTACTTATGCCAACATTGGAATTGTCTTCCGTGACAACTGAGAGGAGAATTTTGAAAAACACATTTGCAATTTTGCCCAGTGAGAAAGATACTGAAAGTAGGCTTCACTGAAATAAGAGAAAACAAGGAGCTGTGTTCAGCATCAGAATGTGTCCCTTCCCATCTTTGCAGCAGTGATAAATGGACCTGGCAGAGGTGCTGTGGGGTGAACTTGGAAGAGGGTGGTGTGGAGAAATGGAGGGGTTATGCCACTGGAACGGGCCAGGTAGAAAGTGAAAACTATCCTTTGAGGGAAGACTTGGCCACATGAAGAAATTCCTGGCAATTCCAGTGTGTCTACAGTAAGACACAGAGATAGGAACTGAGGGGCAAGGAAAGATGCTTAAGACATGGTGGCTGCCTTCTGAAATTTCTCTAGGGAGTCTTGACTGCACAAACTATGTAAGGACTTTTTTTTTGGTACCAGCAAGTAAATTAGAGGATTCATTTATTGACCCACTAGGTGGACAGATTTTAAAGATAAACAGTAGGAAGAAATATAGCAGCAGGGAACGTGGTTTGAAAAGATGAGCAGAGAAAACCGTAGACATTTCAAACGGAGCTGCGCCACGATTGTACCATGACTGAAAGCAGCCTGATACTAAAGAAGCTACAGAATGTGGTAGAACATGACTGTGTGAAGACACTGAGCTGTTAGTGATTTCGCACCTGCATTGGCTGATGCTCAACAAGCTGATGCCACATGGAATAATGTTAGTAGGAACATGGTAATTGAAGAACTCAAGAACATGAGCACTATGACTTGAAGCTGCCTCTCCCGACTTCATGGAAAAGATGGTAAGAAATCAAGTGGAAAATTTCAAAAGCTTTCCGCTGATGCATCTAAGCTTCCTCTAAGCCTCTGGTTGTTGGCTTCTGTTCCCTCTGAAACCCATCCGAGGCCATCAAGCTTAACTCCACGCTTAATGCACAAGCTCTGTATGGCTTTTTCACCTTTGCACTGTGTTGGTAATTAAAGACTTTCAAGAACTCTCAACATTCCCACAGGGAAGGTGCTTTGCAGTGGTTAAGAGCTCAGGGTTTGAGTGATTATTCAGGTACAAGGCCTTACAGCTTTACAGGCTGTGTGAGCTTAGTTGAGTTACTTAACCTTTCTGAGCTTCCATTTCTTTTCTATAAAATGGTAACTGTATTAAAACACCCTTATGATTAGGAGGGCGTGCATCTGATTGACTCCTTCACAGGATGCTTGGATCTTGGGAGAGAGATTGACTGATCTCGGCTGGTTCTACCTTGACCAAGCTGTCAGGGTCTCCAATCAGGCCCTAGGACTGCATGAGAACCCATGTCTTCCTCCTCGTGAAGCTTGGCCAACTCAGCGTGGACTCAACTCTAAGGTGTGGAGACATCCGGGGCCTTTCTGCTGACTAAGTGGTCAGGGCCATGGATACAGCATCGTGGGCTATCAGCCCATCACGGTGTTTGACGGAACACACACATCTGTGTCCAGTGGCGATGGTCACTTGATTTCACCACGGCTGTACTGACGAGCACCCATGCCTAGGGGCGCAGCCGCGCTGGTGCCAAAGCTTCCAGTCCTTCATGGAAGAAAGTGCTCCTATTGCCGGCGACGTGGAAAGAACCCAGCCCCCCGATGAACCATGAACTCCTTCCCATGGAGACTGGGAGCATGCTCACCAACCGATCTTTTCAATTTCTGCATTTTCGTACTGGCGTTCTCTGCAGAGAACAGAGGGAACCCGGTTTTCTGGATGCCTGTCTGCGCCAGGAATGAACCCTGTGGTTTCTGGGTTCTGGGACGTCGGTGACATCCCAGAGGAGAGGCTGAGTCATGGGTGGTTTGGAGGTGAACAGAGGCCTGGAGTCAATGTCTCTTTACCAAGGAGTCTGAAAACACTTCAGTGTTTTCATTACTGGAGCAGGAGCTTACTGATGCATCTCAGTCCTGTCTACACACATCCACAGGGTGTCATCACTCCAGTGTCACTGCTTGAAAGGTTTCTAGAAAATAGTGGCCCTGGGTCTTCCAAATGTAACTGGAGACAGGCTAGGGAGGCAACCCTGCTTCAGCTCAGGCCCCCTCTGATATTCAAGTAGGTCTTTCCACGGACACTTCTGCATAGGCAGGAGGCTACACAGAAGAGACCCTGGGCTGTTGCCCCTTCGCCTTGAACCTCCAGAGAGGGGCAGGTCCACGTGCCCCAATTCCCACTTCAGGACTGTGCTCTGTCTTGTCCAAAAATAAAAAGGTTGACTTATGTTTAACTTGCGCTCTCCTGCTACTGGGCCTGTGTAAATGCTAGTTGATTTGTAATTGGCAAAATGGAACTATTTTTTCATGACCACAAAAACCCATTTAGGGTCCCCGTATACTCAGCCCACACCCTCCTACTTCAAATCAGTGAGGCTGACTCAGTTTCCTGCTGACTCACAGCAGTTCTGGCTTTACCAGGCAGCTGGCTCCATGGGTTAAAAGTGGCTCCGGGCAGAACCCAAGATTCCTGGGAATCAGAGCATCACATATGGCTGCTGTGAGAGGCTCAGAGTGAGTCTTCGGACCCCCTGCATTGTCCTCATGGCCTGGATCTTCTAAGGGGGCTGAGTATTTCCAGTATGCGCTCTGACATGGGAGCCTGAACAGGAGTGGGAGGGATGAGACCAGCTGGAAGCATGGGCTGAGATGTCTTCTGAGACAAAGGTCTCTGATTCCTCACCCGTTACTTGAAACCAAGTACCTTGGGAAACACAGGCGACCTGATGGTCTGCTTTTTAGCAAAAATGGATTCTAGAATAAACTCCCCATCAGTTTCAGAAGAAAGTGAACCCTAGTGCAGGTGACCTGAGAAGGCTCTAAAGCACTGTGAGAAAGGAGAAAAGGGATAATTAGGTCGTCCATAATTTTCCCAATAAACCAGAATGCCTTCCTGTGGAGACCAATTGAGCTCTCAACATTAGTCTTCTGTAATTCTGGGTTTTGGGTTTTGATACTGGGATTCTTTCAAGAAAGCAGAAGGACTAAGTTTTTATTAAAGGAAATACATTCATGGCTTAAGTTTTTATATCCACTCTAGTGAATTTCCTCGCACAACTAAACACGCTCACTCCTGCTGACAAAAATTGACAAAAGATCACAATCTTCTACTAAAAACATCAATTCTGAGATGATGAAATGAAACACTTTATCCTTCTTGTAATTTTTAATTTTAATAAAATCAGTGGACTCTGGGATTCGGGCTTACAAGTGACCTGTAAAGTGTTCCCCTTACAGAAGCATCCAAGGAATTTCAGAAAGTCTGTTTGCAACCAAGCAAGAGAAATACGTCATCCGACCACTGAACTCCTGTGTTTACTCCCCAAAGATGAAATTTCTGAGACTCACCAAGAACTGTTACGTCGTGATGGTTGGTTTCATGTGTCAACGCGACTGGACCACAATGCCCAGGTATGTAGTCAAACACTACTTGAGATGCTTTGGTGAGTGTTTCAGGATGATATTTAAATAAACTGGTGGATGCTGACTAAAACAGATTGCCCTTTATAACACGGTGGGCTTTATCCTGTCAGTTGAAGGCCTGAATAGAGCAAAACACTGAGTTCCCCTGAGCAAGAGGGCATTCCGCACAGCTGCAGACTTGCAGGACAGCATCAGCTCTTCCCCGATGCGCACCCTGCAGGCAGCTTGCAGATTTTTGGACCTGCCTCCTCCATTGTCACACCAGCCAATTCTTTAATCTCTTTTGACGCAATACACACGTCACTGGTTCTGTTTCTCTAAAGAAAACTGAAAAATATAAACGTGCTTTCCTGTTTCTCTAATCTGATTCTCCTCTTATATTCTTTTTCTCAACCTTGGCCACACTGTGACATCACCAAGGAAGCATCTTAAAAACCCGCAGTGCCTGGTCCCAACTACAGAGTCTGTTTGATTTCTCAGGGCTGTGATGCTGGCACCGGAGCTTTAAAGTTTTCCCAGATGATTCTAAAGTGAAATCCTAGTGGGAAACATTGTCTTAGCATTTGTTGGTCAAGTGGACCAGAATAGGCTAAAACTCTTCAAGAATCTGATTTTCTAATCCTTGACAGGCTCCCTCTCCTGCGAGCTCGCCTGCATGAAGAGCGGGGCCACCATGTCCCAGGAATGGATTGTTTTTGTCACCAACCCACTGTGATAGCTCTTTAGGTCAGTAAGCCTGAACTGTGTTATTTTGTATTTATATACCCTCATATCTCGAGGAAGAGAAACATACCTCCCTATTTCATTTCAAGGTTTTACATGAACTCTTTGATGCTGTCAAGTGACTGGTTAATCTGCATCTATTTGACTCACATGGAAACTGTGGCAAAACCAGATCATTCCTCTGCTTAGAATTCTTCTTAACAGACATAACTGTCCAATGGAGGAATAAATTGCCTTTTGAGAATTCCATCACTTAGAGATTCTTATGAAGTCATGACACCATGTCTCCTGCTGTATTTGCGCATAAGCAAAATGACACACACAAGATTATCCATTAAAGCCTGGTTTGTGGGAGTAAAAGACTGAAAACAACCCAAGTGTCTACCACAAGGGACTGGTTAAAAAATTACAGTGTATCCTAAAATGACATGCTGTGCTGTCATACAAGGGAATGAGGCCACTCTGCACGCTTTGATATGGGTGGTCCATTCACATGTGAGAGCCTCCTTAGACCCATTCATGAGAGCGGATTATTAGCATCGCTTCCCAACTCTGCAGTCAGTGACCTCACAGAGCTTGAAATTGGCCATGGTGGGAATTACATCATGGAAATCCATAAATGCCACCAGTCAGGGCACTCCCTACCCCACGAGGGCTGGTTATTAGACACTAAATAACACACTACTAAAAAGATCTCCAAAAGTCATCATCTTGTGGACAAAGTAAGGGTCAACACCATGGACTAGAGAGGGAACAGCTGTGAAAAAAGAGGGGAAACTCTGAGCATTTAAAAACCTCTGATTCCTCAATATTTAAATACAGAGCTCCTCTATGACCCAGCAATTCCACTCCTAGGTTTACACCCAAGAGAAATGCAAACACATGTCTACAAAGAGGCGTGTGCACAAATGCTGACCGTAACATTGCTCATAGCAGTCCATAGGTGAAAACAACCCATGTGTCCATCGTGAATAAAGAAATACACAAATCGTGTTGTACAATGGAAGGTTCTTCAGCTGTGAGAAAAAAACAAAGTACTGATACACATGAACTGTTATGGCTTGTGTTAGATGCTGCATCCAGAGTAGGTATGGAGATGGAAAGCAGATCAGAAGTTGCCAGTGGCGAGAGGGAAATAGGGGGATCGCTTATGCACTAGTAGTAATTGTTTCTGTTTTTTTCTGGAGTGATTTCAAAAATTTTGAAACCAGAGAACAGTGGTGGTCAGCACTGTGATGACACTCAGTGCCACTGTAGATGTGAAGATGGCTATTTGGGAAAATCACCTCAATTTGAAAAACAAAAACCTCAGGGAGGTTCCGCATAGAAATGGATCAACTAGTAGTCTCTGGGGAGGAGAACTGGATACCTGGGGGCAGGCTGCCAGGGTGACTTTTCACGGAGAGCTTTTTATACATCCTATTTTTGAACCAAGTGGACAAGAGGTGAAATGAAGTTCTAATTGACACGTGGGTCCCCCTGACACAGGTCAAGATAAATAGGTAAAGAATGATTAAGTGGCAAATACAATGAATTTAGAATTAACTAATGGAAACAATCTACAAACCAAGGCTCCAGCTTAGTTCTTTAAACAGGAACTTTCCAGAATATCCACAGCTTGGCCTCCATTGACCATAGTCCATCAGGTGGAGTATCTATGCCAAAGGGCAAATGGGGACCTGAATGACTCTGTCCTGTGAGTGGAGGATGCTGAGGAGACTTGGTGGTAGAGGGGTGAGACAGTTTGGGGAAGGACCGAATGTCCTTGGGTTAGGCACAGGACCTCTTTGAGTCTCAGTTTTCTCCTCTGTAAAAAACGGGCTGATCAGACCTTCTTCTCAGAGTCAGTGTAGCCGCGGAATAAAGAAGTAAGACTTCCGGAGGACGTGCCTATATATTGCATAACTGAGTGATGTTAGCCCCCTTTTCCAAAAAGGGACTTTACATCCTTCCCCCTCGAGAGTCTCTACCATGGTGACTTACCATGAAGATTTGTGTAGACTTCTTTGTTCAACTCGCTCAGCTACTCGCGTGATCTTTCTCCAGTGTCTTGATGAGCCCTCTGTTTTATCTGTTTTTGCAAATCAAGACTGTATCATTGAAGTGGAGAGTGAATAAAAAAGTAAAAGAATCAGACTCCTTGGGGTAACTCGGACTGTGATTTATTGAATTCTTACCTTGGGCCTCATATTTTAAATGGATTATTTCTACCTCTTACACCAGCCCCAGAGGTACTCACTGTACAGAACACGGAGAGTTTAAGTAACCTGCTCACAGTCGCATAGTGTTAGTAAGTGAGCAGGGCTGGAACCCAGGATGGCCCGATTTTCTACTCAATCACACACCAACATGGAGTCCAACTTGCAAATTGCCAGAATCAGTTTCTGCTCTAGGTGGGCTTAGAACAACCATAGACTGTAGATGAAAGTTGGAAGAGGCCCAGAAGATGGTGAAGTCTTCACCCCACCTGACAAAGGACCGTCCCTCCCACATCCCTAATTCTCGGACAGGGAGTTTCCCATCTCGTGATAACCCATTCCATTTTTAGGCCACTCTAATTACCACGTAGACTCATAATGTGCTATTTGCCAGTCAGAGTCACCTGCTATTTTCATTACAACTTCATGCACTCTGATCAGGCCATCATTAAGACACCCTCAGTTGAAATCCTTAGCTCCATTACCTCCTGGACTTGCAATGAGGCCCCAACGCCATTGCCAAATAAAGTTTCTTCAGAGCATCAGCAATGCAGACGAAGTCATGAAAGGGATCTTGATTGCTGCTTCAAATAAGTCTGGGGTAGGTGATTATCTCTTCCTGAGAAAAGGTTATTCTGGATGGGAGGCATTGTCACTCGGGACAGAGGTACAGCGTAAACTGCAGAAGTTTAAAATAATCAGAGTCGTGTATATGCTACACAATTCCTTAGTTAATTAAAATGCTGCAAAAAGTGAGGAAAGCTGATGTTTGACTTTCTCCTTCCTGGTTTTCAGCTTTTCTGGCAGTTTTCTGTGGAGTTGAAGGACAGTCAGCGCTAACGGATCAAAAGTGAGTGAATGTTGCTAGCTTCCTGCACCAGGTGCTCACTGGAGGTGCCAAGTCCAAGTAATGGAGAATCGACATGGATAAGAATGAAAAAGGGGGTAAATGAGGTCTGGGAGTGTGTGAGCCAAGCTCCTCTGTGTCTCCGCAGGGGAAGCACAAATATATTTACGAGCAAGATGTCAGGGTCAGAAGAGTAATGTGGCCCCTCTGGGATCTCAGGTGGCAAATAGGATTGAGAATCTTCACTTTAATGAAGACAACAAAAATCACATAATTAACATACACTGTTAACACCTCATTAGTCTCCCCCGGCTTAAGTTATGCTAAAAATAATCAACGCATTTTGTTTAAATAAGGTGCTCTTATAGGTGGTCTTCTTTGGCCAGAGCAGAATGAGGCCATTTCTCCGCATTTTCTTCCAATGTTTTAAAGCAGGCTGTACTTTTCATTCCGAAGAAGGGATTATTAAAACCATGTGTGGTATGACAGAGTGAAAATATGTGTCTTTTGGAGAATTTTTGGGACTGTAAGCCTGACTTTCAAAGTTTGCACCATCTTATTTCACAAGCCAGGCCACTTAAGTCAGCACTGTCCCCTAACTAAAGCAGCTCAAGGGGACACTGGCGCTGGCTATCAGTCAAGCTTGAAATAGCCCAGTTTTGTCTGGTGCTTTCTCTTCTCTTCACAGTGACTTTCAAAGTGTTAAGACCTATAGGCATTATGTATTCTCTTCTACCTAATCTGGGTTGGGTCTTGCCTGTTTTGACCAATGGAATTGGAAGAGGTACTATTTTAGGACTTCGGAGCCCAGAGATTAAGAAGGCCTGGGACCTCCTGCCATGCGTTGATCCATTAAGTAGGAAGCTGAGAGACTTGAGAGGATGAAATGTCACATGCAGAGAACCCACATAAGAATGTCTGAGACTCAGACATCCAGCCTGGTGTCAGGCCCAGACGCCCATTGACTGTCATTAAGAGAGAACCCAAGCAAGATCAGCCAACCCCCGGCCAACTCACATTCAAATCCATCCATGAGCTAGGAATAAAAAGATAGTTGTTTTCAGCCACTAAGGTTGGGGTTCATGTTACAAGACAATAAATAACCCAAAACACCTCCTGTTTGCCGCTGCCCTGGCATCTACCCTCCCCTTCACCTCACGGAACACTTACAAGATCGCTCCTAACACTCTGGTGGAAAATCATCTACATGTATTCATATGTATTTTTGAAAGAAGATACCCCTCCATTTCTTGGCATAATTATGATCATCACTGGGATTTTAGAAGATGACCCTATATAGTTTCTTGTCTAAGTTAAGATAGGAGTGCTAAGTTGGCTCTTGTTTTCTCCCTGTATAAAAACAGGAGCATCATCTACCCTCGTGGGGTTAAAGAGCAAAAGCACCTGGGTTAGGTGCTGCTGGAGCTGGTTGGGAAGAGAGATAAGACTCATTGCATAACTATGCCACACTGGACATCGCTCTAGGTTTTAGAGAGTCGATGACAGTTCTCTAAGGAGATATTTTTAAGCAATACTCCACTTGAAAATTTCAGTCCTGTAAAAAAATATAGGGCAGACAACAAAACTTTTCACTCCTGCAGTGAAGATTGGAGCTTGCTCAGAGCAGAGAAGTAGAAACTAATTTCACAGTTCTGATGGAAAGAGAGCAAAATGAGAGCTTGTTTTGAGAGGAACATTTACACAGACCTCTGAAGTAGCCTTAGCATCAGCAAACCTAAAGCTTCAGAAGCAATGTCAACTAGACTTAGTATTTTGATTGAGTTTAGAAAAGTTGGATTGAATGGATAAATTGGATGAATGGATGGATGGATGGAAGGACAGACAGGTAGATGGAATGATATATGGCTGGTTGGCTGGCTGGTTGGATGATGGATTGATGGATGGTTGGATGGGTGGATGGATGGGTGGATGGGTGGAGGGAGAAACAGATGGACAGACGAATGGATTGATGTATGTATAGATGGCTACGATGGGCAGAGAGTACAATTTTCTCACCAGCTCTGCTAGAGGGAAATAGCCACATATCATCATGGGGCCCAAAGAAAGTCTGTGAATGGTGCAGAACTAGGATGATAGGGGATGAAGAAGACCCAGAAAGAAACATGTCCCTCAGCTGCACCTGTTTAAGATGTACATTACTCCCTTCAGATAAGGAGTAGACAAGACTGTACTGCTATTGTTTGTAGTTCCAGGCCTCTTTATTCTTGCTTAAGTTAACTATAAGTAGTTAATTCTATGGAATGAACTTGGTTTTTCTCAGCTAATCTTGCTGTCTTTATAAAGTTCCAAATTAAAGAACTCCCTGAGTTCCTTAAAGAACTAAAGATAAATATCTGATCTAGGGTGGTAGACATTGCTAGTAGCCTACCTAATAAACATTCTCCCTTCCTTCTTAATAAGGAAAATTCAATTTTGTTAGGGTAGCAATATGTTCCACTAAGAACACTTGCTCTGACAGATTCCCATGAATCGAAGGAAGCCCCGTAATACATTTCATGGCCCTGAGATATAAATTGAAGTTGTCCGGGAAACAGAGTGCTGTTCCTTCCTCCCTTTCTTCTTTGTGCCTGAAATGAGATGCCACATCTGGAAGCATAGAAGCCAAGTTGTAGCCATGAGGCAATAAGCATGCCTTCAGAAGTCTGCACATAGATGATGATGGGAAGGAAAGATAGAAAGGCCCGACTCCTGATGGTATGGAGCCACACTGCCAGCTGTGGACTTTTTCTTCCAGGTGACAAGTGCCTGAATGTTTAAGTAACTGTTGATCGTATCTTCTCTCATTTGTAGTTAAAAGCACATGGGCTGGTACTCTTTGGTTGATCCGATCTTGCATCCAATAGTGCACCCTGGTGGAGTAGTGGTTTGATCCACTGCCTCCAGCTGAGCACAGTCCACATACATCCCAAGGACCCAGGCTTGCATCTTGGGGCTGGTGAGAGCAACCAGGATGAACTACTAAATAAAATAAATAAAATGCTTCTTTCTCTCTTTTGTTCCTGCCTGCCTGTCTATTCCTCTTCATTCCTGCCAGGACCTTTCCTTTAAGAAGGAAGGAAAGAAGGAAAGAAGAAATACATTGGAGTCTGGCTTCTGGTGCTCACACTAAGCAAAGGAAAATATATTCTTTACTGAAGATTGCCCAAATAATGGGCATTCCTCCTATGGTATGACACATCGAATTAGTTTGGGCTGCAAGTAAAGGAAACTCCCTGATTTGCACTAACTTATAAAAACTAACCACAAGTGGGAAGTTGAGAGATTAAAAAAAAAACAAACGAATAAAAACTAAAACACAAGTACAGCCTTGGGGTTCTAAATTGTTCCATCTCTCTGCTTGGCCATCCTTGGGGATGTGCTAATTGAACTAGATTACGAACTGTCCTTGTTACTCCCTGCATCCTGTTGGGCAGAGTTGGATGCCTGAACAAACTGTTTACCTGTGAGAAAGGAGAAGCATGAATGACACCCAAAGTGTCCAGGTCATGCCAGTAATACAAACACTTTACAAAATGTGGAAAATCCCAAAGTGCAAAATGATTCTACCCATCCGGTGTCAACATAGACTTGAGCACTCTCTAGATGCCATTTGAAAAAGGAGTGCTTGTTTCCTTGTTCATTCAGCTGACATATTTATGACTTCTAACTGAATGTGCTCATTCATTTCATCCTATTTGATTGGCTTTATAACAGGGAATAATTGAAGTGTCCCGGGGCACCAAATTGTCTACTGGTAAAAATGGAATATCCAAAAAAACTAATTCTCCCTTCTCTTCCTTCCAACTAAGCCACTTTCACTGTCTAAGTGTACCGATGTAACTCCCAAGCTCTGTTTAAGTGAGTTTCCAAAGTTTGTTGAACAAGACAAAACCATGAATGTGTCTTAGAAAAAGCCTTTTTCCAAGTGGAGTCCATGTTCTTAGGCATTTTAAAAATGAATGCCTCCATAGGCATGAAGACTGAGTGACAAGATCATGTGACATGTAGACAGCTTCACAGGAGTTCATTTCTCTCCAGAAAATGAATCCACTTGTGCATAATCCACCACGGCATTCAGGGCAGAACACACGGGTGGGGCGGGGCTACACTCTCTAGTGTTAGGACCCATCTGGCAGACCTAGGGATCTAGGACAAACCAGGGTGACAGCTGTGTTTACCTTTGGGGAACGCTCTTTGCCCTTCTTCCCATGATTTTCTCATGTAGTTGACCTCACTCCTGGCTCTAGGGCTCGTTTTAGACACAGTATTTCCACTGTTCTCATTGATACAGAGCTTGGTTCAGATATGGAAACATGACCAGGTAGGTCATTGGGACTTTTGTTGGAATTATTAGAGATTGTAGAGCTACTGGAATCCTGAATTTTTCAGTTATGTGAACCAATCAAATCCCTTTTCTGCTGAAGTTGGCCCGACCTGCATTTCTGTCATTCACCTCTTAAGGAAAGCTAGCTAATACAGAAACAAGAGATTCCAGTTCTAAGGAAGAAACAGTTACCCATGATGATATCAAAATTTTTGTTTATATTCACAGTAGTATCCCTATGCCCACCCTCATACCTTTGTGTGTTCTCCAAACCTATTTATAAAATAAACTATACTCTAAAACAAGCGATAAAGTTAGAAGGTGCTAATTAATGATGGTTACTACATGCCAAGCACTTGGCTGGTTACATTTTTATACCTAGCTCATTGAATCCGCACAGGGTGATTGTCCCTGTTGTTACCTGTGAGGACTCTGAGGCTCCATGTGGACCCTGAGGTCAGGAGCTACACTCACAGCATGGCCAAGGTGTCCCTCAGAGACCTCAGGGCAGATGTGTGCAGGGCACTCTCCAGACAACCATCTCAGTGATGAATAAGAAGTCCTTCTGTTTAGTCTAGAAGGTTTGCTTGATCTCATAACTCATAACTCATAACGAATTCCATTTGGATGATCTTGCCTGGAAAGAATTTGACTTGAGGCTATCGTCATGCCGATGAAATCAGTCAGAGAGCTGCTATGTTGGGCTGATTTTCTGGTAATGTTATTCTGGTAATGTTTTCAATGTCTCTGCTTTTAAAATGTATTGAGGTATAATTTACAAGTAATAAAATGCATGCTCTTTGACAGAGGTAAACCCTCATGTGAATATACTATATTCAAAATATTGAATACTTCCATCACTCTAGAGAGATTTCTCATAACCCTTGGCAGCTAATTCCCACTCATACCTAAAGTTCCTTCATCTCCATCCCAGGAAACCACTGTTTTGATTTCTGTAATAGATTAGTTCGCCAGTTCTAGAACTTCATGTAAATAGAATTCCAAGTTTGTACTATTTTGTGTTTGACTTCTTTCACTAAAGGAAATGCTGTTGAGATCTAACCATTCTGTTATATATACACCATGAGTCTATTCCTTCTTATTTCTGAATAATGTTCAGTTGTGGGAATATTACACCAATTGTCTATTTCTTGCTGATTTGTGATTTTCCAGTGGAGCTATTATGAAAAAAGATCTTACAGAGTCCTTTATAAGTTTTTGTGCAGACACACATTTTTATATTTCCTGTAAATACCTAGGAATGATTATCACATTATGTTAAGTGTATCTGTAATCACATATATTTGCAAAGTATAGTATCATTTTACATTATCACCAGTTATGTCTGAGAGCTCTAGAGACACCACATCCTCACCATTTTGTGTCAATTTTTTTATTTTTAGCTAAGCATATTGATGTAGAGTGATATTCACGTGTGGTTTTGTATTGCGTTTTCCTAATAACCAATGAAGATGCTTATTGATCATTTGTAGATCATCCTTTAGGGCTCATTGGCTAAATTCTCTCGTCCATTTTTAAATTGGGGTTGTTTGTCTTATTGTGTTGTAAGAGTTATTTATATATTCTAGATACAATCCTTGGACAGATATGTGTATTCGAAAGAAATATTCCCTTCTCCCAAAGTGTTTTTTTTTTTTCCTTCAGTTTCTTAAGTGTCATTTGAAGGGCAAATATTTTCGCTTGTGATGAAGTCCACTTTGTCCATTTTTTCTTTTTGTAATTTATGCTAGCTGTGTTCTAAGCATTCTTTGCCAACTTAAAAGTGACAAAGATTTTTCTCCTAAACTTCCTTCTAGAAATTTTTTAGTTTCACTTTTACCTTTAAAATCTATGCTCCATTTTGAACATGTCTTTGCATGTGTTGTGTGGTAAAAGTTGAAGTTCATTTTCTTTCCATATAGATATCTGGTTTTTACAGCAGTATTTATTGAAAAGACTATCCTTTCCCCCACAAAATTACCTTGACACCTTTATCAAAAGGACATTGACATTGTATGGGCCTATTTCTGACTCTCCTCTGTTCTATTAATCTCTGTCTGTCTTCTTGCTAATACCACACTGACTTTCTTACTAAAGTTTTATAATAGGTCTTTAAGTCAGGTAATATAGGTCCTCTAACCTTTTCCCCTCAGAATTATTTTGACAATTCTAGATACTTAGCTTTCCCATATATATTGTAGAAGCCCTATTCAATTTCCACAAAAAGTCTGCTGAGATTATGACTACCATTACATTGAATTTTAGATCATGGACATCTTCACAATACCGAATCTTCTCCTCCACAAGCAATCTACTATAAAAAGTTCTCAGAAGCATTTTGTACATGTTAAGTATAGAGGTCTTAAGATCTATGTTTGTCACTAAATAGTTTATTCTTTTTGGTGCTATTACAATGCTATTCATTTTATCTCATTGATCTGTCAATTAGTGTATAAATATCCAGTAGATTTAAAATTTCTACTTTATATTATGTGCTCTCGTTAGACCTCTTATTATTTAGAGTAATATTTTAAAATAATACATAGAATTTTCTATTTAAATAGTCATGACATTTGCATGATGTTTACTCTCTACCCCCCTTAAAGATTTTATTATTGCTATTGCTGTCTTATGTACTAGCTAGGATTTCCAGCACAAGTTTGAATGGAGGTAGAAGAGAGCAGGTGTCTTTGCTGGTTCCCGATCAATATTTTCCTATTAAATCTACTGTTAGCCCTGTTTGTTTGTCATAGAAGCTCTTGATTAAATTGAGGACATTTCCCTCAATCCCGAGTTTGCTAGGAATTCCTTGTTTTTATATGACTAAGGGGTTGGGTTTTACCAAATACTCTTTCTTCATCTATCAAGATAATCATGTCATTTTTTTTTATCCTTTACTCTGTGAATGTGGTACATTATCTAAACTGATTTTCAAATGTTAAACCAACCTTGCATTTCTGAGACACGGTCTCCTTGGTCACGAGAGATGCTCCATGTTACACCTTCTCTGAATTTGTTTTGCTAATATTTTCTTGGGGAATTGTTCTCTGTGTTCATGTGGCCCATAGTCTGTCAGGCTTTCTGGTGTCTGGGTCGCGCTGGCCTCCTGCAATGAGCAGAAATTTCTCCTTTTGTATTTTCTCAAAGGCTTGTATCAATGTTGTCTAATAATTTTAGTTGTATATTAGATGTTGTGGATATTATTTTGCAAGACCTGATCCTGGAATCTTCCTTTGATTTTTAGTCTATTAGGCAGTTAAATGATTATTGTATCACTTTGGAATGGTGTGAGCTTGAGGAGGGTGGACAGAGCTGTGAAAGACCAAAATATCGCCTACATCTCTCTAACTTGCTGGGATTGAAGCTTTGAACTCAGTCTTCCTGGAGAATCTAGTCAAGGTTTATTTTTAGGTTTATAAGTGTATATTTACAGTAACTTTTACCCTAAAGATGGCCTTTATGATGTCTCACCTACCATATTAATGAGCAATTTCTGTCCTGAGTAGGCTAAAGGCCAGTATTTCCTAATGCTGTTCAATCTCTAATTTTTCTCTTCTGTGTTGAATTCCAGGTCACTTTCTGATAAGACTCATGTGGTCTTGCCATGTTTTTGAGGCAACACAACGCTTGTTCAAGGAATCATGGGGAACTCCTGATGAGTTATGCCCTCCTTTTGGTTTCCTACTGTGTTGCTCCAAGCTTGGGCTTCAAGCAGAAATTGTTTCCAGGAAGAGAATCAAAGCAATTATGAGCTTCACCTTGTGAGTTTTCCTTCTCTCTTGAATCAGAGTCCCATCTTGCTTGTTTCCCAATGCCTGTAAGAGTTGCTTCAATATATTGCTCAATTTTTATAGTTGTTTATGTTGAGGGATTAGTTTGGTACAAGTTACTCCATCATGAAGCAAAGTGGAAGTCTGAAAACATTGTTTGCATGTTGCAGCAATTAGTTGCTTTCTCTAGTCAAGGTGAGAGAGGTGGCTTTCTCTAGAAAACCGTAACACCTCATTTGCTTGGCAATGTTGAAACCTCAAAAAAATTCTCTATTTCTTTAAGCACTCAATTCATTTAAAACATACAATTCATAGATTTTTTTTTTTTTTTTTTTTTTTTTTTTTTTTTTTTTTACAATTTCTTTTTAAGTAGGAACTACTAAATATAATTTAAGCTTTTGTGACTGATTCAGGGAGTACGGTCACTAGTCCCTACACTAAATAGCCTCCCCAGCTGCAGACCTGATGATGATGAGGGATTTTTTTTCTTGTAGTTTTTCTATTTCCTTCTTCATTATTAGATTGCTACTAGTTTTCCAGCTTCCTAGGAGGCCATTCCTTAACTTGGGTTAACATTGCACTCAGAGAGTGTTATCGTGGCTGTGGAAGAAGTGATTTCTCCACAGGTAGTAATTTTATGATTTTTTGGACTAAATTCTATATACACACACATACACATATATATAAGTGTATGCATATATATACAGACATAGGTATATATGTATATATATATATATATATATATATGTTTAAAGGACTATTGAACCCCCATTTAAGTAATGAACAATATTAATCTCTGATCTCTCTTATGAGATGGAAGAACTAGCAAAAATAGCCTACATTCCCATGTGACCATGCACAGTCGAAGGGCTGTGTCCCTTATAGATTTGGTGTGCTCTCTCCAGTCTGCCAGAGTCCCCAGTCTTTCTTATTATTTCCCAGTCATGAGTTGGGGGGTGGGTGGCGCTGATTTGCCATTTCTCAGTGGGCCTTTGCTGTTCTCATAGAAGAGAAACATTTCCTCTGTAAATAACTTCACTAAAATATGAAAACAATATGTAGATGACAAAGCTGTGTGTTTAAAGACAAAGAAGAAATGATATATACTTGGCAGGTTTTTTCATTATGTGACCTGTTTGGGTCCCTTAGGCATTTGAGTTTTCTATTCCTGTTGTCATAAGAATTCAAGTTCTATTTGAGATGATCTACTTTTGCAAGTTAGAATTCAAAAAAAAAGAAAGGATGGTTTCAGCCTATACATGGCATGTATATATATATGTATATATATATATACATATATATATACATATATATTTTTTTTTTGCAAGTATTGGTCTCGCCTTGTACATATATATTTTTTAAAACATTTCAAGTTCATGGTAGTGTTTATAATGAATATATGCTCAAAAATAAAAAGATAACCTTATTTGCATCAATAATACTCAACCAACTCAATGTACTGATTATTAAAACATGTCTCCACACATCAAATAAAGTAGCTGAGTCAATAGTTATATCTTTTCTTTTCTGTTCAACTTTTTAGGGAAATAAATGAGAGAGAAATTCCTCCTTCTGTTTCAACAGTTTTGTGGAGAAAGATCAGAGTGAAGAGCGTCTTATGGTAAACAATGGACAGAATTTGGGAGAAACATGCTTAAAGTCCCATGACTTGGGCCCTCGCTGGAATTGCCAGACTCTTCTTGTGTCCCCACTGTGAACCAGATGTTTTAGGATTCAACCCTTCTCCGTTCGTTCTCTCCACGAAGGGCGAGATGGATTTCTGCACAGCTGGACCATGGCCCAGAGCATGAGGAGGAGGTTGATTGCTTTATATGATCACTCCAAATTTCTCTGAAATGAAATTCAGAATATGCTACCAAGGCCGTAACACAGAGCCTTCCAGTCTTCCAGATGCTGCTGTCCCTGTGGACCCACTCTCTGAGTGGCATTGGTGGGTGGTGGCAGTTTGGAGGTGGAGATAGGAGTTAACAATCCATTCCATTTTTGACATCACTTGAGAATGGCCAGAACCATAGTAGATTTTTCTTCTGAGTCACCCATGTGGCTAACTCTCCATTTTCTTCCCTGGGCTTTGAATCTGAGACTTTCTGACTCCTTTAAGTATTTAGACTCCCCAATAACTTTTCCAGAAGAGATACTAAGTCAGAGGACCCCTCTTTCTTCTACCATTTCCTCCAGAAAAATTTTTTCATAATTTTAGGCATAGAGGATGTTTTATTACCTCTTCCCTAGATTCCATCTCTACATGTAGTTTTTGCACAATCTCTCTGGAGTTTTTCTGCGTATCTTTCTGTTAGTTCAGTTATTCTAGGGATGTGCAGCAAAGAAGTTGGGTTAGGTTGGCTGAGTAAAGCAAATATTTCTTATGTGATGCTACGTGGTGTGTGTGGAAGGGTAGGAGTGAGGTGAAGAGATGGTCAATGTTATCTTAGAACTGGTGAGGGAGAAGGTCACCAGACTGAAGACTCAGAGCTCTGGGCCCAAGTCCCTCCTCTGCTCCTAACACGTGTGACACTGAACAAACCAATGAATTATTGTAGGTCTCATGTTCCTGGGAGTGGCATTCAGAAGGATTCTATGACTCATCATATGTAGGTCTTTCCACATAGACTATAAGCCCTTGGAAGCAAGGCTGTGATTTCTCCATCTTCACAGTCATGATGCCCTGTGCAGGATTTGCCACATAAGTGTGTTAGTTAGGCATACTTTGGGCTGCAAGTAACAGAAATGGACTAAGTGAAACTTACCAATTTTTATTTTCTCTGTCATAAGAAAACCTACATCCTTGCTGGTGTTGATCAAAGCGCTCAATGAGAAGCTTTGTTTTCCTCTTTAGTTTTTAATTTATTTTTTCAACAAAGTTCTAAGGACCTCAGTTTTTTTTCCATTTTTCTCTTCCTCATCTTGTGCACGTTGACCTTTTGTTTTCATTCTTGCCAACACGCAGTCCCAAAGTAGCTGCCATATTGCTAAGCATCAAGCCCACATTCAAGCAAGAAGAAAGAGAAAGAGGTGCCACTGGTCTTTTCTGCTCCTTTTATAATGAAAATAAGGACTTTCCCCAAAGTCATATCAAGTTATGCCTGAGGGCCTATTACTGAGTCACATGACCCCCACTAGCTGAAAGGGGTCCTGGGAAAAGTGTCTGATTTTCCAGTTTAGTAGTGGAAGACAGTGAGAATAGGGGTCATGGGGTTCAATGGATATTTTTAAACAAATGTAATTAGAAAGTCAGCTGATAAATTCTTCTCTTCTTATACAATTATATAGAGCGTACTATGCAATCTTTTTGGGAAATAAACACTGCATTGGATATGCTTTTAAATGATTCATACTGTCATCTTGTTTTCATAAGCTCAAGCGGGAGTGGCTGTTTCCTCTCACAGGAAATGGAACAGCAAGCAATGTCTGAGTGCACAAAGAACTTAGCTTGGAAGGATTTCCCTTTAGTGTTTTCTGGAGAAAATACTTTATATACAATCACTTTCTTTTCAGAAGAGGCATTGCTTTTGTGTGCAAATGTTGGTCATACTTCATGACTGGCCAGTGTAACGAGGTGAAATGTTTCTGGTTCTGATGCGTTTTCATTACCTTCTTTTCATTTTTTGCATCTTCATTTAAAAAAAAATTGCACCCTGGGTTTCCAACACTATATATAAATTCCAGGATACAGCTTCTCATCTCGATCAATGTCCATACTCCACTGCTCCCACCCGCAAAGTTCTGGCACCGCTGTCATATTACCTCTCCATGTTCTTCCCACCCTCTGCTCCTTCCCTGTCCCCTCTGCTGACCACCATGTGGCTGTCAGAGTCTCAGAGATTTTCTTTGCTGTTGTATTCTGTTTGTTCATTCGCTTTGTTTCTTCGCCAGAGGCCCCCCTTTGCTCATTCCTGCCCTATTCACAATAGCTAAGACTTCTTGATCTTCTGATTCACACCCAGGGGCTCCAACACTTGAATGGCAGGGCAGACCTCACAGTGAGAAGGAGACGTGCCAGTATGTGACAGGGACACAACGTGGCCACCCTTCTTCACTAACAACTGCTTTCATGAATGAACAGGTGTGTGTCAACGGCTCTGACGTGTGGTCAGCACACACAGCAGTTAATAGGCGCTAGAGATCATTATTCCATCATCATGAATAAGAATGATGCTTCTTTCCTCCATGCCCACCTTGTTGACCGGTGTCTCCTTTTTCCCATGTTACCCAGACATGCTGGGACAAAATTACAGGAAACAGGATGGAACTAGGCAGTTTCTGCTTCTACTTCCACTCCCCAGGGGCCTGGGAGACCCTCTAAGTCACACGTGATGTTTGAAGTACTCTGATTGGACAAACTGTCAT
This sequence comes from Solenodon paradoxus, assembly GCA_004363575.1. NCBI lineage: Eukaryota > Metazoa > Chordata > Mammalia > Eulipotyphla > Solenodontidae > Solenodon > Solenodon paradoxus. The sequence continues at coordinate 64,787 of RJWH01003371.1, read as the reverse complement.
CCCATAGAAGCCAATTTTTAGGGAGACAACCTGAAGCCCTAATGGTTGCTTTCAAAGGTTTTCTCTGCGTGGTGATGATCACTTCTTTCCTGGTGGAATTGAATTCTATCAGCTTTCTGAACACAACAAAGAGGAGGTGATTTTCAGCTGGTATTTGAAAATACAAAGCTGTCTGGCAGAGATCCCTTCTATATAGTTAGGACACTTTCAGACACTTCTGATCCGGTTGTGTCACAGCGCTCCCTCAATTTTCTGTTGTAAAATACACTAAGTGATTGAAAGAATGAGTAACCCACTATCTGCTGGCCAGGCAGTCCCTGGTGTGACAGAGATCACCCTGAGGTCCAGACACACCTGCTACCTTTTTTTTTTTTTTTTTTCCTAACTTTTCGTTCATCCTTCTTTTAGGATGCAAAGTTAGGAAGTGCGATGACCCAGGGGCCAAACTTAGCAGAGTACCTTGAGTTTAATTTTTGAATAGAGGTACTTTTATGACTGAAAGACTTTTCTTTGCCTCATTACATTTAAAAAAAAATTTATCTTTTTTATTTTTCCAGTCCTGGGTCTTGAACCCTGACACATGACTTTCAGAGCCTGTGCCTTAGCCACCTGAGTCACAGGAGGGCACTGAGTATAAATTTTGACTTTACCGTTCTCTAAGCCTCTTATTTTTGTCCATTACTTACTCTTTCTGAAGCACATTTTAAAAATCTTTATTTATTGGAAAGGTGTAGGCAGGAATGGTGAGTTGGCAGGCAGGAAGAGATAGGAGGAAGACACATTTTATTCAGTGCATTTAGTTGTTCATCTTGGTAGATACCTCCAGCCCTAGAGTGGGAAATCAGTATGTTGGGATGTACGTGGACTGTGCCAACCGCTACCCCACCAGGATGTGCCTGAACCTCATTTTCTTATCTACAAAGTTGGCCAAGGAATATCTACCCCACAACACTATTGTAAGCTTTAAACAAAATACTGTGTGAGGAAGTGTCTTTTACTTAGTTGCAAGTGCAGAAGACTGGACCCAAACAACTTAAGCAAAATGAGAATGTATTAACTTACATAATGAAAACAGCTTCAGGTATGGCTGGATTCGGGGGCTCAAGCATTGCCAATGGCTCTAGCATTGTTTCCCCTTTTAGTTCACTTCTCTCCACATGGGCCCTTTCCTCAACAGTTCTCCTTTAGGGCGGGGACAAGGTGGCTGCAATGACTCCAGTCTTTCTCCTCCCGCCCCAAGTCCAGTGGGAAAGAGGAGATGTGCCTCTTTTCCAACAATCCTAGCAAAGGTATCATGGCATCTCACTGGCCATGATTACCCCATGAACCGGAACACAGATTACCTCAGGGAGAGTCAACACCACTCCAGGGACTGAAAGTGAAATGGTTTCCAAGCAGGAAATTGGTGGAACCACCACCAAAGGAAAGGAGAATAGTTGTTACCAGGGATGGAGTGGGAAAAGAAAAATGTCCACTAGCAGGCTGTCACAATAGAGGGGAACGTGGACTTTAACACCAATCCTAGGCTATCCTAAAGGAGATCTTCCTTGCCCTCAAAAGAAATAAAATGAGGTGAGGTGAAGAAATGCCACTTGACACAATAATTATGAAAGTACACAATTCTAATTTCAAGAGTGAAAAGAGATTTTTAAACTTTTAGTAAAAAGCTGAAGGAGCCTTGCATCCTAACATGACAAGAGTTTTAAGGTACGCATCATTGTAAATCAACGTTTGTAGATAGCACGTTAAAGGTACCACTGATAACCGAGACATATTTAAAAATTGGGCAAAAGTTTCACAATGAGAAACCAGAATACTGCGAGGTGGGGGAAGGCTGGTGGGTGGCATCTGGGACTTTGAAATGTCCTCAGTCAAGGACCTCTGCTCCCATCAACCCGGTACAAGCAGCAAGGGGTGTGTCAGTGAGCCCGGGGGACTTCTCAGTCAGTCAGAAGATGGATGGCGGGCAGAGGGCGGGGAGCCTCTGCCTTCCCAGAAGTCTCCACGTCATCTTCTGGAATGGTTGCCCAGGGACAAAGAACTTGAATTTGAGTTCTTTCGGCCAAGCAGTGGTTTCCAAACCTAGTTTTCTCTCAGAATGACCAGCTTTTTAAAAAGGTGATTCTAAGACACTCCAACTAGCAGCTGACTCACTTGGCTTTTGAACACGTGCTTCTCTGCCAGACTAGTGTCTGGGGCAAGATGGCACGGGGTTCCGTGCACCCACCCCCACGCCGCTGCCCTCCCCCTCCTGGATGGGTCAGCATCCCAGAGGAGGAACCCTCAGCGCCTGGCGTGGAATCACCCACTTGGCACTTGCTGAAGGGAGGAAAGAGGACAGACAGGCAGGTGGGTGAGCCGTGTTTTCCCTTGCAAGCTTTTGGGGAAAGAAAACCTTCTATTTTGGGAAAAAACTGCTGTGATTGAGAAAAGACCATGGCCAACAAAGCAAGAAGGACACTTTGAGGGAAGGGATGGGGAACCTCATGGCTCCTCCAGGCCACATATACTTTTAAAAATCTCCTGTCACTTTAAAAACAGAGTGACTACCACAGTGGTGACGATTATTTAGAAAGACGCTATGAGCAGGGTGCCTGCTGAACACAGTACCCCCAGTATCAGATGGTGGAGGGTCACAGGGAGTTAGGCCTTGGATTGGAGATGACACAGCTGGGACTCTGCAGCCACTGACTGTCACCTCTCTAAGGGCTGGCAGCACAGTGTTCGGGTGTTGAGGGAAAACATCAGCAATATTTGTGAGGTGCTCCATTCTCACCTAAGAAGCATCCAACAAAAGTAAGTAATAGTGGAAGCAGTCAGAGGAGAGAAAGGGACCATTGTCCCCCTCTCCAAACAGGCTATTTTCTGTCCACTCTCGACTCCCCTGCTGTGGGCTGAAGGTCACTGGCTACGTCTGCACTAACTGGTGGAGTCAGGAAAGAAATACTTGGCCCGGAACTGGGGCCGGGCTGGTAGGGTGTGGGGGCAGAGCAGGAGGGGTGAGGCAATTCCACTAGGCAGGGCTTGGCTCGCTGTCCCTCCCTACACAGGCCCAATGACCTCCCTCCCTCCTGTGACCACTCCCCTGGGCTGGCCTCCCTGCACACCCTCAAATAGTCCAGCCTGGGAGGCAACCTGAGTTCCTGTGACCCACGGGTGCAGCTCCCCACTTCTCAGGAGGGGACGTTCTCTGGCAAGAGCAGCAAAGGTGGGTTCAGTTCATTCTGATGTGCTTGGAGTTTGGGCCAGGTGGGACATTGGGCCTCATCGTGTGGAGAGAGAAAGACACTTCCTGAAGAGCTGGCTGCTCAGACGGAGTAAGCAGGGGGTGGAGAGGGGAGTCCAGCAAAGGGAGAGAAAGGAATCCTCTCCTTTGGACCCCCCCAAGGCCCATCGGCCAGGGCTTTAGTGTCAGAAGGGAGGCATCTAAGGAGAGGAAGGCTGCCTTTGGGGGCAATGGAACTGGTAAGGAAAAGCCACCTGCTTAAGGGTGGCAGAAAGAGGAGGGCTGGGGCAGCTCAGCCAAGCACCTTCAAGGGGTGAGTCCAGAGTACACAGAGGCTGGCAGGAGGGCCTCCAGCTTCCCAGGTTCAGACCACGAAGGAGGCCCAGGCTCGGTGGCTTCCTTATCTCCTTTCTGGGCTAACCTGGTCCTCCTCTCTGACCGGGCACCCGGGCAGGCCCCCAGCAAACCACGTGGTCACTCCCGGCTCCAGCTATGGGGAGACCCTCCCTGGGAGTCTGATGAGCACCGACTTCCAAAAATTTCGATGAACAGGAGTCAGGGCTTAGCTGGGGTTGAGGAAGAATGTTCTTTTAAGAGACAAACATCTTCTTCAAGTGCTAATTATTACCGAATCATGTTTGAAAAGGAAAGCCTCATTCCCATACAGTATGGTATTGCTCTCTGTTATGTTTTGTTTTTGAAAGGAAAGGTGCAGGCAGGAATGAAGGTGAGCAGGCAGGCAGGCAGGGAGAGAAGCAGCAGCACCTTATTTATTATTTTATTCAGTTGTTCATCCCTGGTGTTCCCCGCAGCCCTGAGTCTTGACCCTGGATCCTTGGGATATATGTGGACTGTGCCTGGTGACCCAAACCATTAGGCCACCAGGTTGCGTCCAGATTGGATTATTATTTTTTTTTTAATTTTTGGTGGATGATTTTTCTTTTTATTTTATTGTCAGAACACTAGATCATAGCGTTCTATAGGTTTAAGATCTGCATCGTTGTAAATGAACATCTGCTTATTATGCATCACCAGGGTGCATCTGCTCTCTGTTTTTAAGGAAGAGCCTTACAGCCAGCAGAGCCCTCTGATTGGCAGACTGTCTTAGGAGTTGGGGTAGTGGCGTCCCTGAGGATGAGGCCAAGGCCTGCCAGGGTGGTCCCTCACTCCTACATCCACTCCCGGGACGGGACGTTAGCCTAGTAACCCCACCCTGCACATGTCAGAGGTCATTCCCTCGGCCTCATTTTCTGGACTTCACCTCTGACCTTTCTGCTTCTCCTCCTTGGAGCCTTTCCTGGCATCCCCCCTCCTCGCACCCATACATCTCTGGGCTGATGGTCCTGAAATCTCTTGTCAGCACTTTCTCTCCCCTAAGGTTCTGGGTTAAGTACCTTACATGAGCGCTGTTCATTTGGTACTTATACCTTGGTTTGGGAGGCTATGGCACTTTGAAATCTTTCCCTCAGCTATCATCGAATGCATCACATTGGGCAAGACACTCGCCTCTCTGTGCCTCAGTTTCCCAGACTGTAGAATGAGGCTGAGCAGAACACCTGTCTCACAGGGTTCTTGTAAGGCTCAGCGGAATTCACACATGTGCAGTGCCTCGAACAGGCCTGGCACGTGTGCTCAGCAGAGGTCAGCAATTTGAATTGTGTCTTTTCATTCTCGTAGTAAGCGTTGATGGTGAGAATTAACACCCCTATTTGTAGAGCGGTGCTGGAGCCCAACTAGATCGGCAGTTCAACATCGGCTCTGCTGCTCTGCCACAGAATAAGATAACACCTATCCCTTCAGAGTCAGGTGTCAGAATCCGGGGATGAGTTTCAGAATCTGATCTGGTAATCACCATATTAGACCCCCTTTCTACAATGGTTTATTTAACCCTGGGCTGTTAAAAATGGCACCTACACAAGGGTTGGAGAAGTCCATTTGAAAGTGCAGTTGATCCCCAAACCAGTTCTTTGGAGGCATCATTAGTCCCATAGACAGATGTAAACAGGTGAAACTAGCCTAACACGTAATATCTGGCTGATTTCTCACCGAGCAGCTCAGTGGTGGAACAGGCCTCTTTTACAGTAACTCCCCCGGCCCGTCCCGCCACCACGATTCACAGTGAGTATGTGTTGGAATTGCGATTCCAATGTCTGACTCTAAAATCCCTGGTTGGGTCCCAGAATCTTTGATGGAATTTAACAATAACAAAAACAATTCAAGCCCACTGAATTGAAAGCATGTGGGGTGGGGCCTGGCACCTGAATGTCTTTCTTTTAAAGGACAGATGCAGGTAGGAAGTGAAGGCAGGAAGAGAGAGAGGAGACAGAAGCACTTTTTAAAGTTGTTGCTCTTGATTGTCCCCCCCGCCGGCCTTGGGATGTGAATCTGGGACCTTGGGAAGAAAGTGGGCAGTGCCCAACTGCTACTGCACCAGGCATGACTGGGAATTCTATTTGTAAGAACCAAAATATGAGTTGCAGCCAACACTGAGACCCGCTGCCAGCACCCGTGCCTCTTCTAGGCCGGATCCACATTCCTACCACAGGAAGCCCCACCTGGGTCTCACTGGCATCTGCCGCCCGCAGGCTCAGGCTGGACTCATCCTGTCTCCCTTCTGCTCAGGACCTGGACCACCTCCCATTCACCCATCTCCCCTGCAGGGAACTCAGTCACTCAGCTGCTCCCCCTCCTTCCCTCCCACAGGTGCTACCCAAGGAAGCCCCCAAGTCCATATTCTGCCTGTACTGGCCCTCACAAGGAAGCCCCCAAGTCCATATTCTGCCTGTACTGGCCCTCACAAGGAAGCCCCCAAGTCCATATTCTGCCTGTACTGGCCCTCACAAGGAAGCCCCCAAGTCCATATTCTGCCTGTACTGGCCCTCTCTGGCTGAAGCCTTCCCTGTTTCTCATGTGTGCTGTGGCACTGGCTTCCTTCCTCGTCTCTCTCTGGCTGTCTCTCCTTCTCTGTGTCTCCACTGATCCCTAAGCGATTCCCATTCCTTCTCCCTTGTCCTTTCCATCCTGAAGACAATCCCACAGGCTTTCTCCTGCCAGACGTAATGAGCTAAAGGAATTCATCACCCACTTTTTTTTTTTTTTTTTTTTGAGGAAGAAGCACTTTACTGTATTTAGGTTTTCCTCTTAGTTGTTCCCCCCTGGCCTCCAGGACATGAACCTGGGTCCTTGGGATGTATGTGGATTGCACAGGCCAAAGGCCGCTAGTCAAATTGATACTCCACACGGTGTGCCAACATCACCTACTTTTCTTATAAACTTCCACTAGTCCCCCAGCCAATATCCATATTCTTGAGCACAGCAAACCCAGCCCATTAGATCCTGGCTCAAAGTTCCCTCTGAGCCCTGACTGACCTGACTTTTCCCTGGGGGTGAGGTCATGTTCCAGCCACACTGAATTTCTCCCATTCCCCCAAACTGTGGCCTTCGTTGTCTGTGAATATGTCCCAATGTGCCTCCTGCCTGAACTGGGCTTCCCACCTGCATGATTTGTCTGTAAAACTCATACTCGTCTGGGGGGACCCTGATCAAACATCACCTCCTCTGGGAAGCCTTCCTGTAGTCCCTTGGGAGCCCTTTCAAGTTTCCATCTTCAGTCCTAGAATGGCGTCAGAACGATCTGATGACATGTGTGTCCCTCCGTGAACTCCTCATTCAACAATCACGTATTAAATGCCTCCTCCTGCCAGGTGCAGGCCCAGGTGCTGGGGACACTGATGAATAAAACTGAGTTTGTCTTGAAGCTACTGAGCGTGCAAGCAAGAGGAATAGAGCATTTCAGAGGGAGGGCACAGCAATGCCAAGACGGGGAGACTGCAAGTCTTCTGCGGGCCTGCAAGGGAGGCCTCCGGAGTACTCCAGAGTTGAGAGGGAGATGTGAGAGGGAGGTCCGGGAAGGCTATGCGACCCTGCATGCACGCCGAGGTCCTGCCCTCCATTGCGCTGGCCTCCTTTCACTCTGGAGACAGGGCTTGAGGGGACCATGATCTGATTTGTGACTCAGAAAGATCGCTGTGAGTTTCTTGAGATTTACAATCTTTTTTTTCCAGCTGCAGCACCTAACAGTTTCTGGAACACAGCAGGCCCTGGAGAGGCATGTCAGGAATGCCAGCTGGGCAAGGGAGCCCCTAGGGGTGGGAAGGGGCAGGGGGGATCGGCCGACGCGGAGCTGCCCAGTTTTAGGTGACTGAGGCGTGCTCCGCCCACCGGGTGCCCGCAGGTGCCCCCTTCCGCGGCCATGCTGGCGCTGCTGTGCGCCTGCCTGCTCCTGGCGCCTGGCGCCTCGGCCTGGCCCAGCGCCGCGCCCGCGGAGCCCGGCTCCGACACCGCCGAGCAGATCCGCGACATGCACGCCAAGGTGACGGAGATCTGGCAGGAGCTGAGGCTGGGGCGGGCGGCGGACCGCCACCCGAGCGACGCGCTGCACGCCGCCTGCTGGGTGCAGCCCTCGGCCACGCTGGACGCCGGGCAGCCGCTGCTGCGCGGCCTGGTGCTCTTCCGGCAGCGCGCGCCGGGCGCCCTGCTGGAGGCCTTCTTCGACCTGGAGGGCTTCCCCGCCGAGCACAACGGCTCCAGCCGCGCCATCCACGTGCACCAGTTCGGGGACCTGAGCCAGGGCTGCGAGTCCACGGGGCCCCACTACAACCCGCTGGGCGTGAATCACCCGCAGCACCCGGGCGACTTCGGCAACTTCGTCGTGCGCGACGGCCGCCTCTGGAAGTACCGCCCGGCGCTGGCCGCTTCGCTCGGCGGACCCCACTCGATCCTGGGCCGCGCCCTAGTGGTGCACGCCGGCGAGGACGACCTGGGCCGCGGCGGCAACGCCGCCAGCCTGGAGAACGGCAACGCGGGCCGCCGGCTCGCCTGCTGCGTGGTGGGCGTGTGCGGCCCGAAGCCCTGGGCGCACCTGGCGCAGGAACGCAAGAAGCGGCGGCGGGAGAGCGAGTGCAAGACCACCTGAGCCTGAGACCAGCTCGGAGCCCGACAGCCCTCGGCGCGCCCCGATCCCGCATCCGTGTCCCGAGACACACCCTAGCTGCCCCGCATGTCTGTCCCTGGTCCGGAAACACCCTCTACCCTGAGATCTGCAGCCCTGTGTGGTAACACACCCCCGCCAGTCCTGACAGCACCCCGAGCTCCGGAAGGGTCCCACTCTGAACTCCGAGGCTCCTGGAGAAGCTGAAGTACCCCCGAGGGTCTCCCAGACTCGCTCAGGTCCTTTTCCGCCCTGACGCTCCGTCCCTCACCCTTGAGCCCTGAAATCGTCTCTGTTCCGAGGCTTCACCCCACAGCCCCTTAGGTTCCTCCTAGGTGCTCTGAGATCCCGTGTGCTCGTGCCCACTCTCAACCCTCACCCACCTGGTGCGCGCGCACAACCGCTGTTAGGCCCCCTCCCCGGCCCCCTCAGCCGGCCCACCGCCTTCCCTAGAGAGCTGTTCGCAGAGGCACTGGGCAATCTTCGTGCTGAACATTAAAAACTCAACCTTCCAGCACCATATCCCGGCCTGGTTTGCTTTTTTATTTGCGGCTTCCCTCGCGGACTCCTCTAGATTTTGGAAATGGCAAAGGTACTTCCCAACCCCTGTAGGCCTTGTCCACCTGCCCTCCCCAGTTCTGCTGGCCGCAGCGTGCCGTCACTGATCGTGGTGACCTTCGCTGTGGCTCCCAAGTTGGATGACTCAGAAAATTGAAGGGGAAAGAAAAAAATACAGCTTCCCAGGCTGCTGTCCCAGGGCTTGGCATCCAAAGGGAGAGGAAGACACTATTTGCAATAAGCTTCCTGCTGATTCTTGCTCTGGAGCCACAGGCCTGGCAGGAGGTGAGGGCCAACTCACCTGGGCCTCTGTCTCCTCACACCTGCCTCCAGGTGCAACCTGAGATCTGTTTCCTGGATGGTGGGACCCAGCCAGTGAAGCATTGTGTCTGGTTAGGTGACAGGGAGGTTGGCACCGGTGTCAGAAGTTCTCTGCCCTCTCCACAGCCAGGTCATTGCTTTTCATCTTGACTTCATGACCCCAGAGGCAGTGGGGTCCAGAGGCAGGCTGATTGGATCAAGTTCTGCTGGGTGTGTCTCTTTTTGAAAATTATAATCTACACATAGAGGACACCACTCTTGCATCTATACCTTCCTTCATTTATGGAATAAATGCACTCAAAATTTTCACCCCCTTCCCCTGGGGTAAATACATTTCGGCAGCAGCTTTTTCACCCTGGTTACTTGGAGGCAGCTTCCTTTCCTCCCAGATCCTTAAGGCAGTGAGTCAAATTGAACCTCAGCCAGAAACCCACCCCCAGCGGTTATTTTTGCTTCTTCACAGGACTACCTTGTTATTTTAAAATCTTTCCTTGAACCCAAGTGACAACTGGAGAGAAGGTTCTTGCCTGATGACTCTGCTCCACCAACTGCTTCTCACTGATTTGAAATATTCACTGGGATGTATAGGTCAGCACCGGAAGGGAATTAGCAAACTGCGTCTTTAAATACCCTGATCTCAAATGTGTGCGCCTATCACCCCAATGAAAAGGCAGCAATTATCCAGGAACACGCACTAGAAACAAAATGCCAAACACCCCATCTTGGACTCCACTGCCGAGGGTAGAGGTGAGCTCCAGATGAACATCAAGGGAGGTTTGGACTTATTTTTCAGAAGGAAACTGTGTGTCTCATCACTTACCTGCTATCTTCATCAGTTGGGGCAGAGAGCCGCAGGCCTGGGGGCTTATACACACCGCACCTGTGTCTGGCCGGATGTTCACGATGAGGCCACTAGCCTGGTTGGGTGGGATCCCTCTCTGGGGTTGATAACTGGAGCCTTTTCCCTCTACCCTCACAAGGTGGAAAGGGCTGGGGGTCTCTCAAGCCCTCTTTATAAAGCACTAATTTCATTCCTGAAGGCCTTTGGTACCTCCTAGGGGCCCCACCTCTAATACTATCATCTTTGGGGGGCATCAACATATACACTCGAGGGGGAAGGCATAAAAATTCAGACCATAGGACCTTCTGTTCTTAGATTCTCTCTTTACTACCCTCGGCGCCCCCTAGCAGCTCCACTCTTTTTGTCCTACCCATTCATCAGAATGGGGCCGAGAAATCATTCCTTAGGAAGAGACTGCTGAGAGCCAGAGAGAAGAAATAAAAGCAGGGCAAACCGCAGTTCATTGCAGGAGAAATACGCATACTGCATGATGCTTGAACAGCTCAGACTCAGCCCTGAAACCCTCACTCTGCCATCCTCAGAGGCCCTGTGAGCTGAGCAAATCACTTCACCTCTCTGCGCCTGATTTTCTCACCTGTGAGATCAGACCATCACAATGGACTGCGGTAAGGATCAAATCGAGTGATTCACGAGAGGTGTACGGCAGCGCATGCAGACCTAAGGAGCTCATAAATGTCTAATAACAGCAGCGAATTTCAGATAGAAAGCCACTTAAGCATGGATTGGGCTCCCTTTCAAGTAATGTCCCTCAGCTAGAAGGACTCGAGTAAAGGAAAGGTACTCCTTTTTAGATTTGCTAAGATCTCTAATGACCCTAACAAGGCTGGATCAGGTGAACTCTGATCCCAGCTCTCAGGGCGAGGGGATCCAAGCTGAAGGAAAGATTGTGGGTCATGCATGAAGTCAGGCATCTGTTCCTGGTCCAGAACCTTCTTCATACCACCAACTCAGCCCACTGGATGCCACTTGGTCTCTGGCATCTATTTTTACTCCTCCGTCTTATAAATCTATTTCGTTCATCTCCGATTTGCTGTTTTGACTTCCCAACCGGCTTGCTAATCAGTTTGCCTCTTTGACTCACAGGGTTCGCATTTGTCACCGCAACTTAAACACACACTTGTTTTGATTTCTTTTTGTAAAATTAGAAGCGTTTGATGTAATGACCCTACCTAGACACAGCTGGAAAAGTGAGAATAATGCTCAAGTTTGCACAGTTTAAACACAATGTAGACAATAATTAGAAATGCTATCTTTAGATGTTTAGGATAAGCTTTTTCTCAGAATTGCAATGAGCTTTTTTCTGAGCGGGGCTTTTCAGTGCATATATATATACACACACATATATATATGGCACATATATATATATATATATATATGGCACAGAAATACTAAACACGTAAGAAAATAGAGCAAATTAGTGAGGACTTCGGTCAACTTGAAAGACTGCAGGAAATAAAGCGATTTTAGATCTGGCGGTTTTGACTGAGTGCATAAAATCTTTACATTCTCCATAATTTTCATGACTACCATATGATCTAATAATTCTAGGTGGCAGATTGCAACTGATAAGCTGCTACAATCTGCTAGAAGCAACACTCAGCCTAGGCTTGGCCTGTAGCGAGGGTGGAGAGGGGGAATGACGCAAATAATAAAGATAATTAATCATCTCTATCAGGAAAATTACATTTATTTCAGGTAACAAAAAAGATATAGTTATGGTACAGGATGATTATAGAATCCCATGAAAAGCAAGGTCTGCAAATGAATAGAAGTTACTTCTTCCTTTAAACTACAAAATAACAGCTGGTTTTCTTCTTTTTTTTTTTTTAAAGTCAATTGTTTTCAATTTAATAGGCTATTGCTATCCTCAGCTAAGAGCCCAAAAATATATTCCTGAGCTCAAATAGATTCCAGAAAGTCAAACTTGTCAGTATTATGCAAACTTCCCCTCTGCCTCCCCCCAAATTCTCATTTAGTAAAGAGGTGATAGAAAATGTGAGGCAGCACATCTATATCTATCATTTTAAATTGCCTTCATGCTGTATCAACTTGTTTTGTTTTTCTGAGCAACCCTAATATCGAGAGATGGGTCCTTACTTTTTTTCTGCTTCTCCCTTCTAATTAGATTCACCATTGAGCTCTCTATTGCATCGCTCTGATCTTCACATTTTTCTCTGTCCAAAAAGACATCTGGAAAAAAAGGAATCTATTAAGTGGTGAGTTGAGGGGAACCCTTGGCTTGCAGACATCCTAAGGGAGCCTTGTGAAGGGGCGTTCAATGTTATCAAAGGGGAAGACTGCTCCAAATGGAGGCTTCCAGAATGAAGACGGAAGGCAGAGGGAGAAGCTGCTCAGACAGAACTTTTTACAAAGGGTAGTGGGTACCAGACCACCCATGGGCTGGAGACAAACATGGAGTCAGGGGAGCTGAAAATCAAGAGGAGCCCAGGCATACTGTAATTTTTAAGAGGCAGGGAGGGGAAGCCCAGTGAGCAGACAGCTGGTCTTTGAAAATCCTTCAAAAGGAGATGATGAAGCCTGTTAAGTGTTTGGTCTGCAAATGTTTCAGTAATAACACATCCCCTAGTTCCCTCCAACATGTGAATGACTGATACCCGAACCCTTGTTTCAAACCTCACATCTAACATGGTGTGTGTTTGCGAGGGCTGGCACAGAAAAGGGACGACGAGGGGAAAATGAATTTAGTTTACTGAAGATTTAAGCCAACTGGGAGGAGGTTCCGGAAGGACTGAGCTGAAGACCAGCAGGACCCTGCAGCTAGAGCTGTGGAGGGGAGGAAGGCAAAGGGACGGGGCAGGTGGGCACGGGAGGTGTGGAAAGAGGAGTCAGGGATGAGAAATGCCTGGTTTACAAAAACCAATCCATTTCCACCAGCTTTAATTAAAAGAACAACAAAATCTGCACCTAGAGGCTCTCAGGTACAGAGCGATCACAAGAAATGCAGAATGTGCAAACAGGCTTTCATTAAGAGGCCTGTCAGCTCGGTTTCATTTATCCAGACTGTTCTGCATTCTGCTGGGAACCGAGCTGGAAAAATAAAGGAAGGACAGACACACTTGAGGAGGTAGACAAAAGGTGGGAACGTTCCAGCTACAAATAGGACAGATGACACGGAGCCAGGAAGAAGAGAGATGAGATAACACTTTCCTAAGAAACAAACAAACAAACAACTGCTCTATTTCGCAACTCCAACCTCTCTAGGGATGCCATATTCTGGCATTTTCAAGGGAAAAAAAAAATTAAAGCAAAAACATACATGTGGGGAATCAGAGATCATGCTGTTGACTTACACAAATCTAATTCCAAACTCTTCAACTCTCTTCAAGTTCTGAGTTTTAGGGGTTCACCTGCCTGTCCAAGAATAGGGTCCCTTCCCAATTCAGAGGGGGAATTTAGTAACCTAAACTTATCACAGTAATTTTATTGCCCTTACCAGGGACTGGTTCAGATATAGGCATGTGACAATTCCAAACAATGAAATGGGACGAGAACCGAGTTTCTTACTATTGACACACACATGCGCGCGCGCGCGCGCGCACACACACACACACACACACACACAGAAACTTCCTTCTGCCTTTGGACACAGATGAGAGAATAGGTGTGACACCTGGGGCTGTTGCAGCTGTTTTGTTAGCATGAGGGAGGAACTGATATTGAAACTGGCGCTCAGGAAGACTGAAGTCCAGATCCTTGATAACTTTCTTGAATGAACCAGTCCAGGAATATCCTACTTCTGAAGTTCTTGTTACGCAATGTAATTCATTTCCCTATTAAGTTTCTTTAAAGTCTGAACTGCAGCTTAGCGGACCCTAATTGATGCAGGGTTATCTGGTGGCACTGAGGGGAGAATGCTGTGTTTTCACAATGACTCTTGAAAAGACAAAAGACAACCCTAAGTCATTGCTGAAGCTTTTTAATATCTGTAGAACAGAAGGATCACGGTGGGTTTGGAGAGCAGAGGTGGGACAGTATTCACGTGTGAATAAGGGGCATTGTGAAGGTTACACAGAGGACAGGTTCAACTCATTCCAACCCAATCTAACAGCACAAGCCCTTCCCACCCAACCCCAGGCTAACTGCACACACAGAGTTGAGTCTACTCTGAACCTCAGACTCTCGGGAACTCGTGGCAGTTTTCCTTTCTTTGATGGAATGGGCTGGAGTTTACTATAATCCCTGCTTCCCAAAGAGTGATAAACAGGCCCTACAGAGTACACCAGTCTGAGTGTGTCAAAACCAGCACTTCTAGGGGGAGAGATTTACATTTGTCTTTGTCTTATTACGGTATTAACTGTTTGCCTTTGTGGCCCCGGCATCCTTTGCAGTGGTGCAAGCCTCTGCAGGCAGCTAAGGCCGAGGGCAGCAGAAAAATGATTTCTGTGGCTGCTGGCCTGTGTGAAGTCGCAGTGGCAGACTGCGCCCTCCCTGGAGGGGCAATTGAGAGGGTGAGTCTGGGGGGAAACGTCTGAGGAGAGACTGGAACACAGAGGAAGGTATGGGGCATTGGAGCCTGGCGGGCAGGGCTGATGGCATGTCCAGCTCATAGGAGCAACAGTGCATGGGTCCAGGCATCATTTCTCTAGCCTGGTGAGTGGGGAGAAAGCAGCTGGAGGTACCCAAGGTGCTTCTGGCCAAAGAAGGGTCTTCTTGCCTCCACTGTAGCTTTCTGCAAAGTGAGATGCCACAAGATCTAACAGAGCCCCTACTCTGCTAACAGAGTGCTACAGAAGACACGTGACCGGGCAGTGACAGGGTGATGTGACCAACCACACTGGGGGTGCACACCTGGGATTTGGGGGTGAGCACTGGTTTTGAGGATGAAGTTTTCATCTCTCCCATCCTGGGTGCCTCTCTTTTGCCTGCATGAGATTCTCTCAAAGGAATGATTCTGGTTCTCAGAGGTGTTTTGAGCTCTGGGACCTGGTCTCTGGTTTTCCTGGGGAAATGAATTGGGTTCGACTTAAACGAAGCTATTGTCTGGTGGTCCTTCGATTTCCACCAGCACCAGATGCCACTTAGAAAAGCTACTTTTATCCCCAAGGACAAAAAACAAAAGACAAAACCCGGGAGGACTGACCGCACCCTCCTTCTCAACCTTGGGGACCCTACTTGGTCCCAGAGTTCCCCGGACAGGCAGTCATGAAGTAATGCTGTTTTCTTCTCTTCCTACTTGTGACCTTATCACCAGCTCTGTGTCTTGTCTTTAACATCCCAGTACCTGGTGGCAGCAAGGGGGAAGGCGCTGGAGGGGAAAAAGCATTCAAGGTTTTAGGGAAACTGGATTGGCCGGAAGCAGCTGTGCTTTGTCCCAACACCAAATGGCCATACGACCCTAAATGCAGCTCAGGTTGACTGGCAAGAACCAGCATTTCCAGGTTCTAGCTCTCAGCTCAGCTCAGAAACAAAACATCAAAAGGCCCCTGGAGGCCCCTTCCTCCCCTGCCCCTCCGGGGCCATAACCCCTTCAGAATCACAGGCTGGAACACTCCGCGTGAGCAGTCAGCAAACAAGCCTCAATGGGGCTGTGGACTTGAAACCAGAAGCCCAGCCTCTGGGCCCACTCAGGACCCTCTTCCCCTGCAGCGGTGCCCGGACAGACAGCACGGCGGGCAGGATGTTGAGAAGGCCCACGCGGTGAAGTCAAGGGGGCTCTCTGGTCTCTATGCTCAATGACACCTTTCTCTGAGGTTACCTAACCATCACCAAGACGGGGACCTGATTATAAACCTCATCGGTTTCACACTCTCCTAGTAATTCTGATTGACAACATCGAATTCTAATAGAAAAACATCCCATCTCTCTTATCAAGTAAATGGCGATAGAAAGACGACGCCACAAACCGCCACATGGCGCCCGGATCCGGGCCCGGCCGTGTTCGTGCATCTTGGTCACGATGTGATGACACTAGAAGCTTGAGGACCTGCATTTAATAAATGAGACGGCGCTGGCATCATCAGAAAAGTCACTGTTTGCCGCAGGAGCTGTGTCGCGTCTGACTCACGCACTTGGAGGTGTTTAGGAGAAGCGGCTCTGGCGAGCTGTTGGGAGGCTTAGTTCTCGGCGGTCCCCGGCAGGTGCCTTCAAAGGTGTCACCCTGCCTGCTCCCTCTGGCCCTCACGTGTTCACTGCACTGCCTGGACCTACCCGCTCCGGGGGCGCCTTGCCATCTTCCAGGGTGGAGGTGTCGGTGCGCGGCTGGCTGGACGCAAAGGCGTCAGGGCAGGATCTGGGGACGTCCTCCTCCTGGGAGCTGCTGCTCTGACTCTCTCTTTGCTCGTTTTCTGGTCCTGCAGCTGCCTGTTCCTCTGCTAGTGTCATTCTTTCGCTTCCCAGCCTGTCTCCTGCTTCATTCTCAGAAGGAAGCTCGGGTAATGAAGGATGAACTTGCTGGCCCTGGTTCCGGCGGCTCTGACTGGCTGCGGAGATGACAGCGCGCTCCCCAGCATCCTCCAGCGCTGTCAACGCCTCAGCAGCAGCCGCACAGCCCTCATCTCCTTCTGGCTTCCCAGCCGCCCCTGAAACAGAGCCGACAGCGTCAAACGTCTGGCAGGAAGTCAGCCTTACTTGCCCTCTCCTCCCAGCCTCCAGCCCCGAGCCTCTGAGACGGAAAATGTGGCTCCAGGCGAACGCAGGACCCATTTGAAAAGGAAGCAGACACTGGGGATTACTGTCATTCACAGAGGCAGAGGGAGCACGTGGCCATGACACAAGCCATCCTTTCTAGCACCCGGTCATCTCCTGTTTCCTGTCCTGACGTGGCCCCTTGTGCCCATGATATTTAAAGTGAGGACAAAGGTTTTGTAGCTCACGGAAGACCTGGAGCTTGTGGGTAATGAAAAGACGTTCTGGCTGCCCACAGAAGGGGCTACTTGGGAGGGGTTTGGTGTCCCCTCCCCACCCTGTCTCCCGTTCCCCATCAGCATCTCATTCTTGGATGCAGACCATTGAGGGTTCCCCAATTTTAATAAAAGCATATTCCAAGGCAGTTTCAAGTTCCATCCCCCCAACTAATTGTTCTCTCCTAAACTCCCTCATAGAAGTCCTAGAGTTGCACCCTGAGGGAGGTGGGGAAGAATGAGGTGCCCCGAGTGCCTGCAGCGAGCCCCCATCTCCTCACTTGCGGTGTGGTGGGGAGACCTGTGTGGCCTGGTTCTCAGAAACGTAAGTGGCAGGACTCTGGTGTCCTGTCCAGACAGGTGGCTCCACATGACTGGGAAGCGCGCGGGAGCCAGTGTTTCGGCCAGTGTTTCGCACCTGGACGTGTGCCTTCCACACCACAGGTTCTCCATGGGACACATTCTCCTGTCCAGCGTTCTCCCCACTTCCGGTTTCCAGAAGACCACCATCTTCTGCTGTTTCTCTCCTGATCCAGATCTGTGAGTCCATGATGAGTGTGCTTGGACTGCGGTCACACAATTAGTGGCTTAAAGAACACAGATTTGTTCTTACAGTTCTGGAGGCCAGACGTCCAAAACAGATTTACTGGGCCAAGACCCAGGTCACCCTGCCTTGGAGGCTCCGGCGAAGAACCTGGTCTTGCATCTCCAACGTCTGCTGGTGCCGCCACGCCTTGTCTCGTGGCCACATCCCCCCAATCTCTGCTTCTGTGCTGACGTTCACTGCCTGTTCTTCTGTGTGTGGCCGATTTCCTTTGGCCTCCCTTTTATCAGGACATATATGATTGTTTAGGGCCCACCTGGCTAATCATAATCGGCCCAGCTCAAGATCAGTAAATCAAACACTGCTGCAAAGTCCCTTTGTTATATAAAGTAATATTTACAGATTTGAGGGACTAGGACCAGGAATCCTCAGGGACTATTATTCAGCCTCCTACATACCTCCTAGTTTTCCTTCTTGATACTGATATGTCCTCCCGGCCCCTCTGAGTGGACCTCCCCCAGCAATCTGCTCTCTCTTTCGCTTCATTCATTCTCACTCACTGGACATCTTAACTCTTGCCCATGAGTATTGCTCCCAACAGGGTATCTAAGGCTCTGACGTCTTCCTGTCAGAGATAGACACAGGTTTCTAGCTGCCAAGGGGATGCCCCACCTGGATAATGTGACCCTTTGCTGAAAAATAATCTTCTCCCAAAAGACCTTCTGTTTGCCATATCAGGACTGCTTTCTGATAACGTGGGTGTCTAACCTTGACGCCACGTTTGTGCCTTTCCTTTGTATCAACTACCAAGTAGCACCTACGTCCCTCTGTATTATGGACTGAATGTGTCCCCCTCAAATTCATAAGCTAAAACCCTAAAACTTCATGCAATGGTATTTGAAGGTAGGGCCTTTGGGAGGCAATGAGGTTGCCATGAGGCCAGGAACCTTAAGTGTCCATGATGGAATCAGTGACCTTCAATGAACAGGAAGACCAGAGTCCAGATACTGACTCTGCCAGCCCCTTGATCTTGAACTTCCCACCTTCCAGAACGATGAGAAACAAGCATTTTTTATCTAAGTCACTCCATTTATGGTATTTGCTGTAGCAGCCTAAGCTGACTGAGACTCTCAGAAATGTTTCTTGCACCTGCCTACTCTTCTTCTTTTTCCACGTAGACCCTAACCCACGGAGGCTTGAATTCCTCAGGCCTTTCCACACAAATCACTTTGGCATATTTCACAAAGGTTCAGCTAAATGCGACTTCCCTACTATCAACTCAGCGAATGAACAAGAAAACGCGTGCAACTTCTGAGAGTTCCTAAATCCAGCCCTGGCATGTGGCAGGTGTGTGATGAGTGTTTTTAAGAATTATACGCATTTGTGAGTAGGATGTAATTTAGAAGGGCTGTGTATTTAGAGGCACATAAATCTAAGTAGATAGCATTTAAATGGGAGACATAGTCTAAGAAGTGAAAATGGAAATACAGCTTAGAATTTGTGCAGCATTTAACAACAGCATTCTATGCGCGCTCCACTTGGACTTTAATGCAACACGAACGTATAGGAGTGGTGTGTGTTAAGCATTCATGTATTTCATGAAATAAATATGGATTTTGAATAAACTGCATTTATTTACCTACTCAAGTGTTTAAAATTTTTAAGGAAGTTAAAAGCCAAAAATGGCTGAACCCTGGTCAAAACCTCTGCAGAATGCTAGAAGAAATGAAATATTAGTAAATCAGATGGACCATAAGATGGACTAAAACTACAGACGCTCCCTGACTCACCAGGGTTCGACCTCGGATTTTTCAATTCATAATACGAAAGTAATACGCATTAAAGAGTGAGACACTGATTCCAGTCAAACACAGTCAAGAGGATAAACAATGGGTATTCTAGAATGTACTGCGTGGGCAGTGCTTTTGACATAGGAGAAATATCCCATGTCTGGATGTTCAGCCAGTACTGTACCTTAGTTTCCTAAAGGTCTCTTTGCTTCTAGTCTTTTCCTGCTATAATCCAGCCTGCCTGGAGAAGGACCTTCCTGAAAGCTTTTCTGCTCAAAGTGGAGTCTGCAGAGGAGCAGTGGTGAGTGACATTGCCTGGGAGCCCTCAGTCTCAGGCCCCACCCAGATCTATTGGTTCAGAATTGGCGCTTTCATATGCTCCCAGGCAATCTGGCTGCCCACCGCAGCTTGAGACGCACTGCAGCTGGCGCCCAAACCAGACCGTCCCGGCTATAAAATCTTCAAAGGCTGCCGGTGCCTGGGGAGCAAAGCTGGAGCTCTGAGCCTGACACGGAAGCCTCCAGTGACCTGACACCCATGGATCTTTTTACCTGATGTCCAACTCTTTCTTTCTCAGTGGATACTCCAGGCCTGGGGAAGCTTCATGATGTCCCTGCCCTGCCCTTTGTGCCTTTGTTATCTGGCTGATTCCTCCATCATTTCTTTATGCAGCCCAGTGACCAACTATAAGAGACAGCTCCACAATGAAGCCTGTTTGACTAAATCTGCTCAGAATTCATTCCTCAAGTCCCACAGGGGTGTGTCTGGACCCCTAAGGGAACTTACTGCTTTTTACTTTTCAACCCTAAATTGTTACTTACATATAGTATATAAACTTATATATATATATATATATACATATAACATATGTAAGTATATATGCATATATATACAATTATATATAAGTAACTTATATATATAGAAACTTATAAAAATCACCTAAAATATAAAACCTTAGCTGATTTTTTTTTTTTTGCTTTACGGTTGTTATATAATGGGAGATTAATAAACAGCTCATTAAATGTTTGAATCTACAGATATAGACATGAACACATGAAAAAATAAATATATTAGTACATATATTTTAAAAGCATGCACTCATAAGTAAAAACAATTCTTGAATTGGGGGTGCTTGTCTCAGGGGACAGGTTACTACCTGAAAAGTTCTTATAAGAGCATTAAAAAGCAAAAGAGAGATTTCTAGCTCATACCAACATTTAGCTGCATCTGAAGCAGCCGAGGGGAGCAATTCCATTGTTGTCTTACTCACAATGAAAGATTTTATAGTAGTTGTACAGGGGACATGGAAAACACCCAGTCAGGATGAGCACATTTCCAGCCTAGTGTGAGAAGCCTTATTCAAAAGGAGTAAATGACAGCCCTTTTTGCAGCTATGTTTTTCACCAACCTGAGACGATCAACTCCTTCTGGAAGCTACTCTTATGAAATTACTTCTTCTGGGACACTTAGTAGCATATTCCAGGGGCCCCTGAAAGAATCAACCCTACCCATCTCAAGCTAACCCTGCACCACCGTGGCTGTTTTTGCTGGGGGTCGGGTTCCTCTCTTGCACCTACTTTTACATCTGAGCGAAGGGGTCTCTACTTGACCCTGGGGCCTCTTGGTGGCCGGTATTCGCCTTGTGCCATTTCTTTAGATGACATTCTGCTCGTGTCCGGACCTGTGAATCTCTTTGAAAGCAGCAAGCCTTTGAGATGACCAGGAAGAGCTGACAAACTTGTGGTGAGGCCCGGGAGAGGAGCAGGGCTGCTCTCACCCCATGACCATCACGCATCACCTAACGACAGGGAACGTTCTGAAAAAGGCATCACTGGGTTATTCTGTTGTTCTGAGAACATGCCAGTTTGTGTAGTTCCACGGACCCGAGGGCCTAGCTTCCTGCACACCTCGGCTCTATGGGATCGCCTTCGGGGACGTCCACCATACACGCAGTCCGCCAGTGACCAAAACGTCAGTGCAGGCTGCATGACCGTCTCGTCAAAACACAGCGGCGATAAGGGGACGGGAAAGCCTGAAATTCTATTGTTTGGTCCTGTTGGGGATTTTTTTTGAGAAAAACTAGGATTTCAGTCTCAGAACCAGAAAGACACAAGGGCCAGGCTCTGGGATTGGATGACATGCCTCCCTGTTGTTTAATCAAAAACTATCGACAAAGCCCACTCAAGTCTGCCTCAGGAGACAAAAATTACTGCAAATGTCCTAACTGTTGAACTATAACTAGGATCTCTGTAACCACTTGCTGTGGGAACAAACTCTTCTTCAACTCTGTGATTCTGCAACATTAGCTCTTAAGTGTGGGAGTTTTATTTCTCCTTTTGAGAACAGACACATACTTGGCTTCCATAAAAAAAGGTTTCTAGACTCTAGTGAAGGGTTGGAAAATATGATTGCAAATCACAGTAATTCCTCTATGTTGTTTTCACAAATAGAATTTGTATCGATAACACTGATCAGGAATAACAATACACAGATCAATACTGTGTATGAGGCAATCAACTGATACCAATGCCTTATGACACAAACAGTGCGGAAAGAAAAAATATTTTCTCAGCCAGATGAAGATACTAGCTCTCTGCAGGAAAGAGTGCCAGTCCCCTAAAAATGTGTTTGGAACCCACAGTCCCAAAGGGGCCAATTCGCCTTCTTTTGTTAGCTGGTGTCTGAGGGGTTTTGTCCTCCTGAGTGTGCGCTGCTTTCAGTCGGAATTAATTAGAGATGCAGTGGTGATGAGACCCTCCCAGAGGTTGGCAGCCGCTACATAAATGCATCCTTGTTCCCACCCGCACTGGCAAAGGATGGGGCTGGAACAATGCGAGCTAATGATGGAACTCGGGAAGCTATCATTTTGAATCAGGCCATTACTTATGCTGCCCTTGTGAAAATCAAGCCCGACTCACGCTCCATTTCAGTTTAGCGGGCCCAGCCCCACCCGCGCGCTCAGTGAGTCCAGAGCAGAGGGCTTCGAAGCTCCGTGTGGACACCCAATGCAGCATGGGGTGATTGCCAGGCAAGACATGTTCCAAATTGCACGGTGAGCCACGGTCTGTTACAGGCCAGCCTTGCAAACAGTCGCAGGTGAGAGCCGGAAAGACCCAGTCTTGCCTTCTGATCAGTCTGAGGCCCTCTCCAGGAATTCTAATTGCGAATGCTTAGGAAAGCTCTCTGTTGAAATCTCAGACCTGTCCCAGCTCTATCCATGTCGTTCCATGCACTATTACAAGTGATTTGAACAGACTTCAAAACACAGCTGTACAGCTGCAGGAGTGAGCCTTGCTGAGCCCAGATTAGCAGAAGTGCCTGTCTGCCCCAAAGTCATGTGCTCACTGACACACAGCTTTACGTGCTGAGCTTAGGGGTGACGAGTGAGACACAATGTGGCGACACAACCTGGTCAGCACAGTTGGACAAAAGCACAGAGTTTATGTAGGATAGTTAGAAGGTTAAAGAGGAAGGCGAGGCAAGGCTGCAGTGATGCCATCGTAAATAGAAAACAGCTGGGAGCCACTTGAGAAGCTGAGTGGGGTACAAGCATGGTGGAAAGCTGTGCTCCAGAAACTCCATCCTCAAAAGCAGGATGAAGATGGGAATGATGTAAGGAGAGTCTACAGGCAGGAAAACCAGGATGAAAGTGCTGCCAAGGAAGTAAAGTAGAATCAAGCCAGAGATGGTGGAAACAGACATGCAAGAAACTCTTAAAAAAAAAAAAGAAAAGAAAAAGAATTTGGGCACAATGTGGACGGGGAGAGTTGACAGTAGTTAGTAAGGACGCCCAGGTTTCAAGCTGGGTGGCTGAGAGGGTGACAGAGGGGAGGAAGCAGGGAGAGTGGGTGATGTCGTACTTGAGAAATCCGCAGAATACTCAAGTGGGAAAGTTCAGGTCTGGGGAACTGTGGGACTGTAACTGCAGATAAGAGCCATTGGGAGGAGATATTTGAGAATATTTTCATAGAGGTGGTGGTTGAAGACATGACTCTGAGCAGGAGAAGGTGAGGAGGAAGTGCAAAAGTTCAAGTAAAAACTGACACCTGCATGCTGGGTGTATCAGTTAGCTACTGCTGTGTAACAAATTCCTTCACATTTTAACAGCTATAGGGATTTCACTAGGAAAAAATGTCTCAAAGATAGGGTTTCAGAATTCAAAATTGATCATTGTGGGTCCCCCTCCCATATATTTTGACACATATGTTTATCACTCTAAATACACCTTATAAGTAAACATTTAATTTAAAAATTAGCAAATGAAGACTCAAAAGACTGTGGACAGTTTAGTTGTGTGGTTCTAGCTAATGGTCACTAAAGGGGATGTCATAGGAATGCCAACCAGGGCTGCTGTCATCTGAGGTTTTGAATGCTTCTCAGGTGACTCAGTCACACAGGCTGGAAGCCTACGGTCCAAACGACGTGAATAGCATTTAGGGCTGCTTGAGCATCCTCATGACATGCCAGCCAGCTTCCCTGAGAGTGAATGATCCAAAAGAGAGAACAAGACAGATGTCACATGTCTCTATGGCCTACCTATACCATCTCTTCTGCTGTATCCTATTTTCACACAGACCAACCCTGAACAATGAGGGAGAGGGTTACTTACGGGCATGAATCCCAGTAAGTGGGGATAATCTGGGGCCTTCTTGGAAGCCGGCAAAAAGGTTGGAGGTTGAAGGAAGGTTGAGGTTGGAGGAAGAAGGCAAGGAAAACTTAGATATGAAGAATGGTTTTGTTGAGGAAATAAGATGGCGACATGGAGAGATCTGGCTTTCACATCTGCTGGCTCATCTGAAACCCTAACTGGGTCTTATCTCCTTCAAAACACCCTACCCCCAGAAAGTGTGCCTGGAGAGAAGTAATTTTTCTCAGTTAACTGATTCTCTCAACCCCCTACCAAGTGGCAGGCAATGTGCAAGGTTTCCCTGAGGTTGGCACCACGTCTCTACCACGTTCGTGGTAAGGAAGCTGAGGCTGAAGTGACTAGCGCAAGTTCTCACAGTCAATCCAACGTGAGGCTGGAATCTGATCCCAAGGTGGTTGATTCCCGAGCCCTCGCCGTTAACCTCTCCACCACGCCACTGAGAGTTCAGGGACGCGTGTTCTTGTGCCAGAAACTCCAAACAAAACAAACCCATGTTAGCAACCGGGGGAAACGCGAGGAAAGACTCAGCAGTGCACTGAGGCTACAGGAAGGGGAGGGGACTGGCATCCATGGAGCCCCCGACCCCGAGCCAGGCCAGACGGAGCAATGCTGGAGAAATCGAGGTGTGCTTACCGTCTATGGGCTTCCTCTGGTTCTCCATGGCTGCCTCGCTGAGCTTCAGCGGAGGGGATCTCGACCGCTGTATGGCTGGAAGAGTTTGGTCACTGAACAGTATGGTGTCCTTGCCTCCTGTGAAGGAAAGCGGGGAAGAGGGACATGCTATGTCTCCAGTGGCGTCGTGGTGACATTCATCCCCCCACAGTGGACCGGTTGTGTGAAGAAGGCACCTTCTTCCAATGTAGTGACCTACGGAAGGGAAATGACCAGCAGGCCCTTCCTGTAGTGAGGATAGAGCAGTAAGTATGGGGCCAGCTGTCTCTGAGCCCTGACAGTCTGCTCAGGTCATGGCTGCTCACAAATGCCACTGTTAAGGGACAGCCTGTCCTGCCAGCCCCAAAGCGAGTGACTTTGATCTTGGGTAAGACAGTGACTACAGTAACAATGGTGGGTGAATGCGGGGAGTTGGGATAGGAGCCACGCGGCGGTGTCTGTGTTCCGCCCTCCATCACTGGGTAATCCGGGGCAAGTGACTGAACCTCTCTGAGCCTCAGAGTCCTCATCTGTAAAACGGGGACACATGACGGCACCCACCTCATTGGGTGGCTGTGGTGAAATAAACTGATTCAGGTAAAGTCATTACACGTTTTCTCAGCAGTCAGTAAAGGCCACTAATGGAAATGATTACAGTGTAGAGAGGGCTGCTGTACACTCTCCGTCGCATTTAATTCACTTCGGCCATTTAGGCTGAATAACAACTCTGTCATAAGGCAGGTCGTATCGGGCTCCCCAAAGTATCACAACTGAACTTTGACGCAGAGGAGCCAAGCTCCTGTCCCTATCCATATGAACTCTCTAAGTGCTAACGATGAGCAGGAGGAAAGGAAGGCCACCAGCAAGTTATGGAGGTGAGGCGTGGGGAAGGGGCAGGGTGGCTTCCCAGGTGAGATGACAAAGACACAGAAAAGGACAGGGACTTAGAGTGATGAGGCTCTTGTGGTTGGGAACGCCCAGCTGGTAGGACTGGACTCCAAACTGTCCGTGAAGCCCTGGGGGGCGCGGTTCTCTTGGTGGGAATCACTGTACCCCAAATGTGAACCCCAGGGGGCCACGCGCTCAGTCTGTACTCTAGCTGTCTGACTCTGCGCAGGACCCTCTCTAATGCCTGACATGAAACGTCTCTGGGGCTCAGACGAGAGGCTTTACATTCCTATGATTTTACTCACTTTCAGGCTCGGCAGAGATCAGCGTGGCATTCGTGCCACGATGCCCACTTCTCCACCTTGAATGAGCCAAGTGGCCCTGGGACTAACCCCTGAGCCCTCCATTTATTTATAGGTCCTGTCTTTTTAAATAATTAATTAACTTTTATTGTAGTAACATAGTCTACACATTAAAATAATCTCATATTTACGGGTTCCCCATTCCTCAGATAAATATATCAACTCACCCTGCTCTCCACCAAATCACCACGTGTTCTTCACCACTGTCCAGTGGGCTCCACCACCATTTGCACCTCCTCCCCATCCCATTCCCTACTGGCAACCTCAGTTCTATTGAAACTGTCCAAGGCTTAGTTTTGTGTCATCTGTTCCTTTGTTTTCTCTATTCACGTCCCACCTGTGAGTGAGGTCATCTGGTATCTCCTCTTTTGACTTATTTCACTTAGCATCATCCCCTCTAGATCCATCCATGTAGATCCACATGATAGGAATTCATCTCTTCTAAGGCTGTGTTCCATTATCCAGTCATCTGATGTTGGGCTCTTAGGTGGTTTCCAGTTCCTCGCTATTGTGAACAGGGCTGCAATATACATGGGGGTGCATACATCTCTGCGAATGACTGTTTTTCTATCTTTTGGGCGAATACCCAGAAGGGGGATGGATGATTGGATCATATGGGATTTCCATCTTCGACTTTTTGAGAAATCTCCAAACTGTTCTCCATAGGGGTTGCACTAATTTGCACTCCCATCAACCATGTAAAAGTGTTCCCTTTTCTCCACATCCTCACCAGCATTTGTTGTTTTCAGACTTTTGGAGGATAGCCAGTCTCTCAGGTGTAACTGATACCACACTTGCATTTCCCTGACAGCCAGTGAGCAGGAACATCTTATCTCGTGTTTGCTGGCCATCTGTATATCCTCTTCAGAAAAGTGGCTTTTAGTTCCTCTTCCCAATTTTTGATTAGAGTGCCTGTTTTTCTGTTAATGAGTTTTATGAGTTCCTTGTATATTTTATACATTAAGCCCTTGCTAGAAATAAAAAATGCAAATATCTTCTCCTACTTAGTAGGTTGCTTTTTAGTTTCGATGATGTTTTCTTTCACTGCAAAGAAGCTTTTTAGTTTCACATAGTCCCAGTTGCATTTTCTTTTTGTTTTTGTCAATGCTGGAGTTGAGTCCCCAAATACCTCTCTAGGATGTCATGGAAAGTCTTTCCTATGTTGTCTTCTAAGAATTTTATGGTTTCCGATCTTATGTCCAAGTCTCTACTCCATTTTGAGTTAGTTTTTGTGAATGGTGTCAGAGTGGACTAGCTTCAGTCTTTTGCATGTGGCTGTCCTGTTTTCCCAACTCCATTTATTGAAGAGACTTTCCTTTCTGCATAGTATTCTTTTGGCTCCTTTGTCACACATAGAATAACTGTATGATAGTGGATCAGTTTCTGGTGATTCAGTTCTATTCCACTGGTCTGAGCCTCTGTTGTTATTCCAGTACCATACTATTTTGATCATCATTGCTTTGTAATGCAGCTCAAAGTCTGGGAGTGTAATCCCTCCAGATTCATTCTTTTTTCTTATAATTGTTGTGGCTATTTGAATCTTTTGTTGTTCCATACAAATTTTAAGATTTTTTTTGTTCTTTTTCTTGGAAATAAGCCCGTGGAATTTTAATGGGTATTGCATTAAATCTGTGTATTGCTTTGGGTATGCCGACCATTTTCTTGACATTGATTCTTCTCAGCCATGAGCAGGGATATCTTTCCATCTCTTTGTGTCTTCCTTATCTCTTTTAAGAAGGACCTGTAGTTTTCATTGTACAGATCTTTTACATACTTTGCTAAGTATATCCCCAGATATTTTATTCTTTTAAGTTCTATTTTAAACAGTGTGATTTTCATGATTTCATTTTCTTCTAGTGTGTTGTTTGCATATAAAAATGCGGCATATTTTTGTGTACTGATTTTGTAGCCTGACACTTTACTATATTTGTTGATGACTTCTCAAAGTTTTTTGACAGGGTTTTCAATACATATAATCATGTTATCAGCAAACAATAATAGTTTTACTTCCTCCTGTCCAATTTGGATTCCTTTTATTTTATTTTCTTGCCTAATTACTAAGACCTCCAGTATGAGTGCCTTGCCTTGTTCCTGACCTTACAGGAAATGCTTTCAATTTTTTGCTTTTGACTATGATGTTAGCTGTGAGTTTTTGCATATGCCCTTTATTATGCTGAGGTATAGTAGTCCTCTAGTCTCATTTTACGGAGGATTTCTATCATAAACTGGTGTTGGATTTGTCAAAAGTTTTCTCTGTGTCTATTAATATGATCATGTGGTTTTTCTCTTTGTACTCCATCTGGAGTATTACATTAATAGATTTACATATGTTGAACAACTTTGCATCCCAGGGATAAATCCCACTTGGTCACGATGGATAATCTTTTTTAATGCATTGTTGGACTTGGTTTGCTAATATTTGGTTCAGAATTTTTGCATCTATGTTCATTAGAGATACTGTTCTGTAATTTTCTTTCTTGGTGACATCTCTATCAGCTTTGGTATCAGTATGATGTTAGCTTCATAAAAAGTATTTGGAAGTGTTCCCTGTCAATATTTTGGAATGTTTGAGAAGAAAAGGTGTTAATTCTTTTCTGAAGGTTTGGTAAAACTTATCAGAAAAGCCATCTGGTCCTGGGTTTTTATTTTTAGGAAGCCTTTTGATTTATCTTTCCAGTTACTTTGCTTGTGATTGTCCTATTCAGATTTTTCAGTTCTTCTGGTTTCAGTCTTGGTAACTGTCTTTTTCTAGAAATCTGTCCATGTCTTCAAGGTTCTCCACTCTTTTGGCAAAGAGCTTGTAGATAGAATGAGTCACAGTAGTCCCTTATGATGTTTTAAATTTCTGTGGTATCCGTTGTAACTTCCCTCTTTTCATTTCTGATTCTGAGTTTTCTGTGTATTTTTCTTTGTGAGTTTAGCCAACGGCCTGCCAATTTTCTTGATTTTTTTCGAAGAACCAACTTTTGGTTTCACTGATCTGGATTGTCTTTTTTTTTTTTTTCTATTTCATTTACTTCTACTCGAATTCTGATTATTTCCTTTCTTCTGCTATTTTTGGCTTTAATTGTTTTCCCTGGTTTAAATGTAGGGTTTGATTGTTTATGTGAGATTGTTCGTGTTTCTTGACGTGGGCCTGCATTGCAATGAACTTCCCTCTTATTACTGTTTTGCTGTGCCCCATGAATTCTGAGAGCTCTTATCTTCATTCTCATGTGTCTCTTAAGTATTTCTTACGTTCCTCTTTGATTTCTTCTTTTACCCAAGAGTCATTCAGAAGCATATTGTTTAGTTTCCAATTAACTTGGGGTTGCCCAGCTTTCTTTTTGTGGTTGATTTCTAGTTTTAAGCCATTGTGGTCAGAGGTGCTTAGTATAATTTCAATCTTTGTAAATTAGTTGAGAGATGTTTTATGTCCCAACATATGATCTATCCTTGAAAACATTCCATGCACACTTAAGAAGAAAGTGAAATCTGTAGTTGTTGGGTAAAGTGTTCACTACACGTCTATTAGACCTATCTGCTGTTCCACATGGTCATTTAAAGCAGCTCTTTCCCTGTTAATTTTCTGCCTGACTGATCTGTCCATTGTTGTAAGTGGGGTGTTGAAGTCTCCACTATTATTGTGTTGCTGTCAATGTCTCTCTTCAGGTCTAATGATACTTGCTTGATATACTTTGATGCTCCTTCATTTGGTGCATGTGTGTTAATAAGCATTATGTCTTCTTGATGGATTGACCCTTTAATCATTCTATAGTGTCCATCTGTCTTTTGTGGCTGCATTCGACTGTAGGATTGTCTTCCAACCACTGACTTTGAATCTTTGTTTATCTTTTGAAAGAACTTGGGTTTCCTGAATGCAGCAGCAGGTTGGGTTATGCTTTTCAATCCATTCAGCCACTCTTCATTGTTTGACTGCTGAGTTCACTCCATTAATATGTAGCTATTTATTGTCATTTTGTAATTTGTCTTCTGTATGTGGCTCCAGACAATGCCTTTGTTCTTCTCTTTCTCTTCTTAGGTCGGGTGGGTGTAGTTATATCTTGAATGGTTTCCCTTTGTGTTTTCTTCTTTGCTTTTTCCCTGGAGATGTATTTTGAGGTTACCCTGAAGTTAGCATGAACAATGCTTATTTCCTATTTCCATTTGAAAGCAGATTAGTCTTCCACTCATTCTATCTACTTTTTAGTTCTCTTCTGTTCCTCCCCACTTTTTATACTAGCTGTCTTACTGTTTTATGTGGGGTTTCTTTACACTTCATAGAGAATCTTTTAATGTTTCTTGCAAAGTTGGTTTTGTGGTAATGAATTCCTTTAACTCTGCCTTATCAGAAAAACTCTTTATCATTCCTTCAGTTCTGAATGATAATCTCGTAGGGTATAGTATCTTAGGTTGAAAAAAACCTCTTCTTTCAGCACTTTGACTGCATCATATCATTCATATCTGGCCTGTAGAGTTTTAGTTGAGAGATCTGCTGACAATCTTATGGGGACTCCTTTGCATGTGACACGTTTTTCTCTGGCCACTTTTAAGATTCTTTATCTTGTATTTTCAACATTTTGATGACAACGTGTCTAGGTGTATTTCTGTTTGGGGTTCTTTTATTAGGAACCCTGAGCTTCCTGGTCTGCAGGCTGCTTCACTCTTCAGGTTTGGGAAGTTCTCATCTATTATTTCTTCAAACACAGTTTCTGCTTCCCTTTCTCTTTGCCTTCTGGGACGCTTATTATGTGAATGTTTTTACTTTTGATGTTATCCCAAAGATCTCAAATGCTGTCTTCCTTTCTTTGTGTTTTTTTAAATCTTTTTGCTAATTTGCTTGAGTGAGTTCCTCTACCTTATCTTCCAGATCGCTGATTCTATTGGAAACTTCATCCATCCTATTGTTGAGTCCCTCTAGGGAATTCTTTAATTCAGCTATTGTTTTCTTCGTTTCTTTTGTATCTTCCTTCATTTCTTCTCTTTTTTTTTTGATGTTCTCTTTTACTTCCTCGATTATTTTCTGGATTCCCATGCATGTTAGTCACTGTTGCTCTAAATTCACCTTTCAGTAATTTGCATACATCTATTATATTCAGATTTCTCCCCTGGGTTTTTGATTGGATACATGTATATTTCTCTGTGCCTTTGCTGTGTTCCGGCATTCTGTGTATATTTCTGAGGGTTGGTTTCCCTGCAGCCAGGCACTGTGTATGGTGATCATCTTGCTGCTGGCCCACCATTGGCAATCAGGCTGCAGTTCTGCCTGTACCCACAGGGTGGTGCTATGGGTAGCTATGGGTAGTCCCTTCTGGGAGATACCTTCTTCCTGTAATCCTGGGTGTGGGATATCCAGTGGGAGGGATATCTGGTGGATGGATCCTGAGAGTCCCACACAAAACGATGGTGGGAGAGGGTGGGGGCGGGGGAATGTCCCTAGCTGCCTTCCCGTTATGATGGTTCCCATTTCAATTTCACTAGGCGGGCTCCAGCTCAGTCCCCAGGGTGCTGGTTCTCCTTCCATTCCATGCCAACACAGTCTTTCCCTGCCTCTGCCTCCTGGCCTCTTGGGGTGGGTTCTTCGCTGCTTCTGCAGTGGCTCTCCAGGTCATTCGCCTCCTCCTGCAGTTCCACCCCGTCTGCCCAGGTTCCTATCCTGTGTAACGAATCTGTGGTTTAGCCACTTACTGGGACGTTTTCGCTGCTCCGCCTCTGCAGCTGCTGTGCCTGCCTTTCCTCGGTATTTGTTTTTGGATAATAGGTGCATTCCTTCCCAGTTGCTCTATGGGGAGGATCGGAACTTTGCCCCTACCACGTCACCATCTGCTCTCTAAATCTAGGCCGTTTCTTATTTACTTGGTCTCCAAGACTGGAGAGCTCAGCACACAGTAAGTGCGGAAGAATTCTCTGACACATGACTGATACTTTCTTGGGAATCCTGAGAAGACCTGGGCACAAGTATTCTTGCTGCCTCAGGAAAATGGTTGTGCTGTGGGCGGCACAGCTCTCAGGGGTCTCAGCTGAGGGTCACTCCCGAAGAGTAGAAATCTCTCAGTTCTCCACCAGCACAAGTATTGTCTCAAGTGGAAAAGACCCAGAAATCTTCAGGGCCATAGTTGGGGGAGTTTCCCAATGAAAACATCTGATTTATAGCTTCCAGGTAGTTCAGAGGCCTTCAGAATGAAGTCAACACAACCAGACCTCCCTTAGTCCTGGAAAGATACAGTCTACAAAGTGGAGGCATTGGTGGTTACCTCACAATGGACTTCTTCTGTTTCTCTCCATCAAGGAAACAGTTCCTGCCAGGGACAGGATGGTATCTCGTCACCCATTCTTCCTGTAGAAGGTAAACTGGCAACTCACTAGCCTTAAGGGGACCTAGTAAGAGACACGCTCAGCCTCTCTGTGTCCCAATCATTCTTCCAAGGACCCTCTACCCTGGTGGCCAAAGAATCCGAATCATGAGCAGAGCCGGGAGTTAGCTGAAGCCGAGTGACTGAGGCAACCTGAGGCAGGTTCTCTGCCCTTGCTGTCAGGAAGAGTTCTCTGGGGTGAAATGTCTCTGAGGGCTTGTCTACCACAAGCTGCCATCCATTCCACAGTGATGCAGAAAAGTGCTGGTACTGGCAACATTAAACTCTCCAAAAATCTGAACAACAGGGATGCGGCGAAGGGGAAACAAGCCAACACTCTTGCACGTCCAATCAAGGTGGGGTTGGGGAGAAGAAGGAAACCTCCTGAAACTCCCACCTGGAGACAGCATTACCTTATCTTATGGGAAGACACCAAGATTTGGTTGTTGTTAAAAACTTTTGTAGAATGTAAAAATCTTCCTTAGAAGGCTCTTAATTCTATTGTTTCTAAGTCCAGATTCCATCTTTATTGATTAATTTGAGCTCTAATCTCAGGGTCTGCTGTCTTAGGGCTTCATTCTGGTTTTGAGGACTGAAGGATGAGGAGGTGGAGGCAAACATCACTAAAATAGGTCACACAGGTCCTTCCACTCAACTGGTGGTGGAGTTTCTGGAAGCTCTCCCAATTCCTTCATAAAATCCCTCATCTCTTCTAGGAAATGTACCAAGTACTTTCAAAACACATTTTTCTCCTCAGGCTGATGCTTAGAGGAGAGAAGAGAGAATTAAAAAGAAAAGCTCAAAGAGCCAGGCTCTGTTCTTGCCAGATTGTTCTGGCGCTCTGTGCTTTTCTATTGAGAATGAACACATCCCTGGGGCCCAAGCATCCTTCTTACTGCAGAGGCCAGCAAAGGGCGGCGATCGTCCCCATGCCTTTTCCACCTCTCAGGGACTTGTTAAACAGTTTGACTGCACTCTGCCATGCAGAAGACTTCTCCATGCAAGTTGTGACATTTGTCAAACTTACTTCCCAGCAAACGTGCCTCAATTCTATCAAACAGCATCAAGAGCTATAAACAGTTGCCAAAAAAAAAGGGAGGAGGAAGGGAGAAGAGAGTCAAACACTCAAAAACCATAGCACACTCAAAGGCCACAAGTAACTGGGCCTTAGAGCCTGAGGGGGTTTCCTTCAACACTGCTCTTGGGAGTCTCAGAGGCTGTTTGGCTTCTGAATTCCTCTTCTCCTCTCTAGTTCGCTTCAGAAGCCAGTCCCCGGCAGACCTGTTGTATCCTGTCCTCTCTTCTCTCGATTGTAGCTTCTCAGGATGAAATGAGACTGGAATCCCTAAGTGCAAACACCGGCCATGCGGGCCTCTGGTGTCAGCTACCTGTGGAGACCTCTGTTTCCACACTAATGCGAGGGGGTCAGCCTAGATCCGGAACGGGGAAAACATTTTCTCTCGCGCGTCAACTCTGGCCAGGAGGTGGCTTTCTGGAAAGCCAACATGGGAGCCTGTCTGGGGGCCTCATCTGAGATCAACAGGTAAGATCCATGAGATTGACTAGGAATTCTGCCACAGGTCACATACACCAAGTATTTGCCACCCTTGAACTCTCTGCTCTCAAAGTTCCTTCTGGGTCTAGCATTCAATGACTCCTCACAGCATTCCCTCACACGCCAACATCTTCAGCGCTCGATTTGGGGCCATTTTGTGCTTTCCTCTCACCGTGTGGTGTGTATGCCTCGTTTCCCTCACGGGACTGTGCACTCTTGGAGGGGAAGGGGGTCTGTCTAGAACGCCTGCTTCAGAGCTGAATCCACCAAGGTGATGCTCAAGAGGGTATCAACATGCTGAAGGGCTGATTTTCTGATGGAGGGGGACACATATCCTTTCAGGATGAATCAGAGAGTTAGTCTTTCTCTGAAAACACAGTGCCCTCCAGCTGGTTAGAAACATAGTGATTTGGCCCTACTTGGGGAGAGAAAGAGGAAGGGGAAGAAAACACAAAGTAGAGGCAGGAGGAGGGAAGGCGGAAGAAGGGGAAGAGGGAGAGGAGGCGGAGGAAGAAAAGCACATGCTTCCCTCGTTCTGCTCTTCAGAGGGGTAATGGTGGACGTGAAACAAGGAGCAGACAGAGAGACTAGAGAAGGCCCTTCCCGCCCACCACTTATAGTCTGAAATGATCACAAGGTGATGTTTCACTGGAACACCCTCATCACTTCACCAGAGCCATGCTGCTTCCATTCGATAAACTGTACCCAATGTGGGGAACAGCCACTCTTTTTCATGCCCCCGCTTGGCATCTATGTGGAGGGCAGAGAATTGAACAAATATGGCTGAAGCACACAATTCACTCAGCCAGTCCCCCAAAGTTAATTTTGTCATTAAATATTTGCTTTGGACTCATTGAATTCTCTATTTCAATGGACTGTTCTACACAGAAAAAGTGTAAGGATACACAGAGAACGCATTCCTACTTGTTTACATGCAGGGATGATATTAACACACTGCTGGTATTAGCCACAAACACAGATATTTCAAATAGAACATACTCCCAAATCCTATGGAAACATTGTAGCTCAGGCCTTCAGGCAGCAAAAAAAAAAAAAAAAAAAGGAAAGAAACAATTGTTATTGCATAATAGCCATTTCAAGTCCAACCCAGACCAAATAACACCAAAAATAGAAAATTCTTATTCAACTTCCATCTTTTTACCTAAATTGTAGAAATAAAACATGGAGAAATTTCACTCTGTCATTTGAAGAGGAAGAAAAAATAAAAACTCCAGTATATGCACAGAAATAGCAATCTGCCTGCACAAATAAATGATAAATTTGCCCGACTGTGTTGAAATTCAAAGCAATAAAAGAAAGGCCTTCAAAGAAGATAAGGTTTTAACGGCATCAAAAGGTTCGTGTGCAAAATGGATCATTCAAATCCCCAGGATGGTACTCGCCACTAATTAGTTCTGTTAGGTCTTTTGACATCAAGTTCAAGGAATCTAGGCTAAAAATTCCAATTTATGAAATACACTTTCAGGCAACCTAAGGCAGCCATTCAAATTTACATTAAGAAAATGTGTTGTCCACATCCCTATGGCAATTTTCATTTCTCCTACATTACAGGGAAGCAACTGATATGATTCAAGGGTAGAGGAGACTACTTTGTGCAGAAAGGTTAAGTAACTAAAAATATATGGACGATGTTGCTTCCAGGGAAAGAGGGGGTGGTGGAAAATGATAAATACAAGTTTCTGGAGAGTGGAGAGAAAAGGGGAATAACTGAAGAGGGTCTTGTAAAGGGGGTATTTTACCAAGACAAACAGGATAAATGTTGCTAATTAGAGCGAAACATCAGTTTCCTCACATGTGCAACTGCACAAACATCTCCATGGGGAATTTTGACTTTTAAGGCACATAAAAATGGGACGGGTGGACGAGGAGGAGGTTGTGAGATGCGTTTGGGTTGGAACAATTGTTGTCTCCTACATTCATTTTTAGGAATGATAATTATATTGAAAAAATCTTTGTTTATTCTTCACTCAGCTTTAGAGGTGATTCTTAACTTGAACACATTTTTAAAGATATTTATGGGTTTAAAAAAAAAAGAAAGTTTACTATAGTCCCCCAAAGTTAAACAAAACAAAACAAATACAGACATACAGGATAGCAATTTCAGAATTTAAGTTAACAAAACTTCACAGTTCCACACATGAGAACTTGCATAGTGTTTGAATTTTTTTGGATTTCCTCCCCTAAATGATGTCTTTGAAGTTGTAAATACCTGTAGATTTCTCAGCAATGATCTCTAAACCAAAGGATATCAAAGATGTAGACTCTTCTTTGTAATTTTTGGTAATAATTTTCATCAAGTTCTGCTTACCTGGAAGACTCCATAAGCCAGAAACTTCCAGAGTTCTTAATTTTTTCTCCAGCTCGGCCACCCGATTCCCGAGGATTCTGGGAAAGGGAAGAGCATGGCAGCAGGCAGATTAATGAATATCTCATCAATTCTCAGAGCCGTGAGCAGGTTACTTGGGAAAGCTCTCAGTGCCCTGCTGGAGAATGTTGGAAATGTAAGACGCAGTCATGGGAGGCATCCTGATGTTTGGGTCAATGATGAGCCACCTGCACAAAAGTGATCCGCTAGGGCTCTACAGTGAGCGTGGGTGTGTGGTAGCCGATCCCTGACCTGCACTCGTGAGATTGCACTGTATGGTGCTCACACACTGACAAAGTCGCTGAAGAAATTACCCTCGGACTGTATCCCCATTAAGTGACGCGTGATCGCATGACTATATACGCTAAAAATGGAGCATTTGTGTGTATTATACATTTATTATAAATATATACACATATATACACATACATACATGAAGTTCATCGGTTCAAGGGAACGATCAAAGAGGAAAACTAAAATGCTGCACTGAATGTGAGGCTTCTCCTGTAAAGGCAATTCCCCAGCAATGATTCCACCACTGCCTCAGCGCCACACAGAATTTCTCTGGGCATTGCTAAAGATGACAGTGAATTCTGAATACCCTTACTAGAATCACACCTGGAATCTTTGAGGGTGGATCTGAGTTTCAGAAACAGCCAAGTCTCACAAATAAGAACGATAAACATACTTGGCAATGGTGCTTTGAGTTGATAAAATAAGATCTGCTTCTCAGTCCTGACTTACGTCATTGATGCCCATCTCCTTGACATTGAGAATAGTGCCTGGTATACAGTAGTATATGTTTGGATTAAATAGATGCTTTTCTTTTCTCCTGGCTTGGAATTATCTAGGGAGCGAATATTAAAACAGGCGTTTAAAAACTGTTCAGTAACTGCAGAATCATTAGAATCATTATATTGCTTTCCAAGGTGACCATTCCACCTGATGGTTCTATATAATCACACAGGAATGTGTGTTTGCAAAGATCAGACTGTTTACTTGAAAGTGTAACCTAGTCTCTATGCATGGAAAGACATAAATGCGGGCACATATTTCTCCTCCTTCATGCCACACAAAATTAAATATAGTTGGCAATGATTTGATAGTCATCTAAAACTTCAATCACTTTCCATTGGCCTGGAAATTGAAAAACCAGTCTTCACATTATTTGGGGGATTTTCTTCACACTGCTGTGCTAAAATGATGTGGAAATCACCTTAATAGCAAAGTTTCAATCCCTTTCAGCAGGAGACATCAACGCCAGCATTGCTCTCCTACCCGCCTTTATGTTCCAGAGATAGCTACACACACCCACACACACACAGACATGAATATGTATATATCTGCACATATATATTTGGCTTCGAATCCAGCCCTATTTTACCTGAATTGACTTACAGCTTCTTAATTAATATTCCCTTTGAGTTCATGGAAAACTCCTGGACGCTACTATCTGCTGTTTTCTTTACCTAGCTACTTAGAGCTTTTCTTTTTCTCCCTTAAGTCTTAAATTCTGCATAGTCTTTATCAATTACTTTCAATTTTCACTCCATGTGTTGGGTCTATTCTGCTT
Organism: Solenodon paradoxus; assembly: GCA_004363575.1. Taxonomy (NCBI): domain Eukaryota; kingdom Metazoa; phylum Chordata; class Mammalia; order Eulipotyphla; family Solenodontidae; genus Solenodon; species Solenodon paradoxus. The sequence goes on along the minus strand of RJWH01003371.1, from coordinate 27,241 downwards.
TCATGTCTCTGACCCTTCAATAAACACCATTCTTTGTAATCTCGCTTTCAATATTTTGCTCAGACCTTCTGATCCGAGCTCCCTTTTCACCAGCTGATGGGTTTGAGATGCAATCACAGCAGCGCTCAAGTTGATGCCTGTTTCTTAATGAGATCAGATCATCTGTATGTGGCTGCGTCTTGGAAACAAAAATAAGGTTTAAGTCGTCTGTGTATGTGAAGGGCGCCACCCGGGCTACATGCGAAGGTGTAGTGAAGGCATTTGGCTGGAGTTTTTTCTGATAGTCCTGGATAACGCAGCTGTGTCTCCCAGAAATGGACGGAGGAGAATATGCCAGGGTCCCCAACAGTCTACTTTTGGGGATCCTAAGTTTGCCAGTGGTGATCACTTTCTTCTTGGACTTGACGCTGGCATCTGATACAGAGCTATCAAAATGGACCCCAGGGAGATGGTGGCAGTGGTCCTGGTAACAATAATGCCACCAGAAACAATAGCAATGGCCCTTCCCTGAGCACAAACAGAAGCACGCATCTTTCCTGAGTTCTAGTGTGAATCAGAGCCTGTGCTAAACGCCAGCCAAACATGCGTGATCTCATCTGACCTACAGAGATCCTGCCATGCACTTGGCATTACTACCTTCCATGTATACCTATGAACCCTAAGGAACAGAGAAGTTAAGCAACTTTCCCAAGGACACAAAGCACATCTCAAAGTTCTGTCTCTTCCCAAACCCAGTGCTCTCGCCCACCACACTACTCCTCCACTAGGAAACAGGCGCAGAAGTTCGCTAACTGGACCAAACCACATGTAGGGACAAGTTGGTGATGAGTCTGGATTTGAACCTATGCCACAGCTTACCTCCAAAGTGCAAGGTTTTAACCAATAGCCCATGATGGCATTTTAAAACGAGCCTTCTGTGCTTCTCAGGCCTGGAGCCAGTACTTGATAGAAATCATTCACGATGAAATAAAAATGTACCCACTGCTGACTTGCAAGATATAACCCAAGAGGCTTCAGGTGACGAGAGGGACCCCTTGACTGGCTCCCATTGGAAGAACATGGCAGGTGGTCCAGTGAACGTGGTGTGACCAAGTTCAGGGAGACAAGAGGGCTCTTGGGTCTTAACAGCTGGCAGGAGTCATAGAGGGAGACGACAATAGTAGGAACGCAATCCGTTCAATTCAGTTTGACCAATTCAACAGTGACTGAGGCTGTAGGAATGAATGCTATTGATACTATCCAGGGGACTAAAAATCTAGAGGGAGACACATGACAGATGTGTCCACAAACACATATACACGTGTACAACGACTGATTATCTATTAATCCTCTGCTCTCTACCAAGTATTACTCTGAGTACTGCATAGAATCACCCTCAGTCCCTCACAACTGGTGAACAGCTCTTATCCTAACTTTGTAGAGGAGAGAGCTGAGACTCTGACAGATCGAGTGACTTGTCCAGGGTGATACAGCAGAGAAAGGGAGGATTAGAATCCAAACCTGGGCCTGGAAATACTCAAGTGTTGAGGAGATGGAGAGCCGAAGTGAAGAGTGAATGAAAGATGCCTCTAGAGAGGCTGTCAGACTTGCCACCATATTAAGAATATTCAGACTTTACACAATGGGCAATGATGGGTGCAGATGTGGAGGATTTTCAGCAGAAAAGAAGCAATCGTGTAATTTAGGGACATCATTCTTGATTTGGGAGTTGAGAGTGGACTGGAAGGAGTATGAGTAGAAGCAGAAAGACCAGTTAGAAGGGCATCCTGCAGGTCCTGCGGGTGGCCAAGATAAATGACTGGGCATGCAGGGAAGCCGAAGGAATGGGGCCATGATAGGAGGCAGGCATTTGCGATGCCCACGGGATAGCCAATGGGACAGGTGGAGGAGGAAGGATCTGGAGTACAAAGATGTAAGCTGGAGGAGTGGGTCTACTCAAAATCAACAATGAGTAAGTCGAAGTGGTAAATATAGCTGATTCTTCAAGTAAATGAGCAGGGAATAGAAGGAGACAGCTAGGGCAGTAGCTGGAGGCATCAACAGTACTTGAGAGAGTACTTTTTCTTTCTTTATTTTTGTAGGATGGAAGTGATTTGGAAACATCAGTATTTATTCAGCTCCAGTTTGTTTTAGGATCAGCAAGATTTCAGCATATGTCCACCAAGTGGTCTAGAAAATTCCTGAAGATGCTCAGCCTCTGGGGAGACTTTTAGTAGTAGTTTATGGCAGCAAAATTCTAGAGAGATCTGCAAAGACAGAGGAACTAACCCAGGAGCTGCCACCAGTGCGCCTCTGTCCTTGCTCCCTGGGCAGCATGGACCTGGAGACCCCTCTTCACCTCAGATGTCCTTTTAAATCTCTGCTCTGATCTGGATAGTTCATACTCCTACCAAGATTTGAACTTTCATGCCATTTATTTTTGACCAGGAAAGGGGAATAGCAGTGAATAGTGTTCAGCATAGAATAAAGAGGAACAAAAAGTCCAAATGTCCTCATATATTTACCATCATCACCACCACCAATGGCAAAATGACAGCGTGTTGGGAAGGACTTGCAAACTAAATGTCTTCTGTTAATGCCTGGCTACCTGTTAATCGGACGAGTGAACCTCATCCCTTCTTTAGCAGTAACCAGACAACTGCCAACTCTTTGGCAATAAGTGCCTCAAGTAAGACACCTATTAAGTTAACAGTCTCTCACAATGTCAATGTTGATTCATCATTTCTAAGATGGCTCCCACTGGACCTTGTCCAGGAGGACGGTGGGGTGTGACTGTCAGGCAAAGGAATACCAGCAGAGGGAGCAAAAGCTTACAGAATACCCTTCAACCCGTTTATAATGCTCCACACCAAAACCAAGCTCATGGATTACTTTCATCACAAAAGGCTAAATCATGGTAGATAACAGCAAGCAGACCAGATTCACATTCTATTCTCAGCACTCACTCCATTTGTTCTACAATTAGTCTCTTTACATGCCCCCAAATAAAATATTTCTTGAACGTATGAAACTCAAGACCTTCTAAGTATGAAAAATGGCACATTAGGTACTTTATGTACTGATCTGAAGCAATCTTCAAGCTCTGTTGTTACAGGGTAATAAAAAGCAGAGTGCAGAACAGTGCAAATCGTTTTGGTGACTACTTGCAATCATTTGTAAAGGAAAAAGAAAAAGAAAAAAACTATGTATTTCAAATACATTCGAGTATGTGTGTCTATAAAAGCATAGGATGCATTTGGGTATATAGGCACCCTTGGGAGACATGTCTAAGAAAGAAGGAATGGTAGTTTCCACCAGGAAGGGGAACTGGGTGGCTGAGAAGGCGGTAGCATGTACGTAAGACGCTTGTTCAACATTTTTACACTTTGAAACATGTGATGCCTCAAAATTATTAAAGAATATTTCAAAATGAAGAGATGCATTCAAACACAAAGTTGGCAACATGAAAATGTCAGTCTTTCTCAGCAGAGGATGGGTGCGGCAGTGGGCTGTGGCAGGGGCACTTTAAGAAGTCATGACGTCGGAGAAGTGGAAGAGTCACGCCAGCAGGGTGGAGGACTCTGAGTTGGGCAGGTGGGGGGACTCGGGCTGGCCCTTCATGGGAAGCCGGTGATGTGATCAGAGCTGGCAGGTGTGTGGGAGTGCCTGGGAAGGTGGGGGAGGAGGTGGGGCTGGATTCTGAGGATGTGGGGCTGATGGGAGCATCTTCTCAAGGAAGAGGTGATGGTGGACTGATGGGAAAAAAGCAGAAGGGACAGGCAGGAGAGCCAGGGCCAGCACTCGGGAAATGTCTATTGAATAAGAAACGCATGAAAGCCATACTGCACATGACCCTTGGACTTTGAGTCCTAATGGAATGGCAATAAAGGGTTAGAAGACTGAACTGTCCATTCATAAAATCATCATAAGCACCCACTATGGGGCCAGCATGGTCCCTTAAACACTAAAAGACAACAATGACCCAAATGAACACCATTCTGGCCTTGGAACAGCTTAAATCTGAGTGATGTGGAGGTTTTTTGAACCTGGGAACTGGGATGTGGTTAGAATCTATTAAATATTATTCAAATGCTTTTAAATGACAGTATAATATTCTACCTATGTATTTACTATTATTTAATCATTCTATTGAAAATCACTTCAAGTGTTTCCAGTTTTCACTCTAATAAATGAATCTGCAGTGATCCACCTGACATAAATTTCAGGGTGTCTTTCTGATTTCTTTCCTTTAGAATCAATTCTTAGAAGCAGATCATCGTGTCAATGGGCACATTTTACAGTGTTTCAAAAAGCACCAAGGAAGGGCTGGTCCAGACTCAAGACTCCATGAATTCAAGGAGTTGAAAGGATATGGAAATGAACAACTTAGCAGTGGTCTTGCTCCGGATAAGGTGATGGGGACAAGAGCTCTGCAAAACCTTCAGAAAACTAGAGGGAAAGACAGAGGCAGGAAATGAGGAGCCCTGGGTGGGGTAAGAAGACCTGGAGACTTCAAAGAGAAGAGGAGGGGAGATGGCGGTGAAAGTGGGAGGAATCCAAGAAGATGGATTCCAGGATGGGAGCTGGGATGTAAAGAAGTTATGGAGGGAGAGACAGAGGAATCGGGGTTTGGGGGTACCAGTGATCTTCCACGGTGATCACTGTGGAGTTGGGAAGGTCTTGGGAGGTGTTAGAGGCAGAATGATCTTTCCTTGCTGCACATGCTGGTATGGGAGGTGGATACAGAATCCTGACATCCCCTCCAGAAACACCCCTGGATCTGTGTTTCTAAACAGACACCCCCACCAAGTAATTCTAAGGATGTTACCTTCTCTAGCACCCGCCCCGCCGCCGTCCCCTGGTTTGACAAAGCACATACTTTGAGGTGTAATTGTTGGAAGAAGCAGAGGTGACCTCCTTGCTCCCTGGCATCAGCAGAGGTGACCTCCTTGCTCCCTGGCATCAGCAGAGGTGACCTCCTTGCTCCCTGGCATCAGCAGAGGTGACCTCCTTGCTCCCTGGCATCAGCAGAGGTGACCTCCTTGCTCACTGGCATCAGCAGAGGTGACCTCCTTGCTCACTGGCATCAGCAGAGGTGACCTCCTTGCTCACTGGCATCCACTGGAAACCACACAGGGCAGTGTGTTTCCAGAGAAGGCGCAGAGAAAGCGAGGGAGACACTGGTTTAACGGGAGCAGTAAATCTTGGGGTTCATGATGAGCAGCCTGTTTTCTCAGAAAGGAGGGGCTAAGTTCACCCGCTGGGAAGAGACTGGAGGAGGGTGGACAGAGCCCCACGGGGGGTTTCACAGGGAGTCAGTGGGGACACAGAGGCCCCTGGGGAGCACTTCCAGCGGCAGGGACTCTGCCTGAAAAAAACAGACCTCGTACCTATTCTGGGGAGCTTCCCATTCCTTCTTCCTCCCCTGAGAAGTGTCTGCATTTCAGCGTCTGGCTGTTTCATTCCTGGGTTAAGATTTCTTTTAAAAGAATTTTTAAAACTTCTTTTGTCAATAAATTACCCTTGTCATCCCTTTGAGATTGCCCAGCCTCCCTCCACTGCTCCCGGCCTTCTTTTATATATATCTTAATCTCCTGTGCGATCTTCCCTTCACTCCCGCTTCTCTTTTTCTATTTTGTTTTTACAATCCTCTCAATCATTTTCCAGTTGCCTCTCTCCCGGTGCCCCCGCCTCATCAGGCACCCCCACCCCCACCCTGCTCCCCGATCACTCCCCTCTGTCCCACCCCTCGCCTTTCTGCGCCTGCAAACTTGCAGGCTTCCAGTCTGGGTGCTGGATGCTGGGTGCAACTCTGCAAGCAGGACAGGCTTCCCTTCTGATTTGCAGAGCCCTGTGAGAAGGCAAATGCAGGGCGCCCCTGTTAAAAAAAAAAAAAAAGCACCGAGAATTTAAGCTGGTGACAGGGGAGTGTTAGACCCTCCCGAGTACCCAGCCCTGTGTCACGGGGGTCCCCCCACCCTACACACAGCCAGCCCTGTGTGTAATGTTTGCTGCTTTAATTGATTGTTTATCCACCAAACTGAATAGTTTCTATTTGCTTCTGTCTCTGACTGCTACTTGAACCTACTTCAGTTTCTTTCATTTTGCCCACTATAGTCATAGGTCAATAAAAACACGTCAGATATTCTGTTTTAATTACTGTTCCTTTCCACATCTGTTTTGCTGATTTGGAAGACTGACACGAGACTCTTTTGAGGCTCAGCTGACCATGGAAGAGGATGCTTGGGTGTTGTCATTCACAGCTCCTCACAGGCACACTACAGGTTGCAAAGGCACTGAAGAAGGGCCTCTTCTAAAGGAAACCTGGAGAGAAGGTAGGCTAAGTTCTCCTGGCAACGAACCCATCAAAATCACCCGGCAAAGAGCAGAGCAGTGCAACCCCTATGGAGAACAGTTTGGAGATTCCTCAAAAAACTGAAGCTGGAAATCCCACATGACTCCATCATTCTGCTTCTGGGCATCTTCCCAAAAGACACAGAAGCACCCATCTGCAGAGATGTCTGCACCCCCATGTTTACTGCAGCCTTATCCACAATAGCTAAGAACTGGAAATTCCCTAAGTGCCCAACGTCAGATGAACGGATCAAGAAGATGTGGTCCATATACACAATGGAACACTACGCAGCCCTGAGAACAGATGAAACGCTGTCATTTGAATCAACATGGATGCAACTAGAGGGGATGATGCTCAGTGAAACAAGTCAAAAGAAGAAAGACAGATACCGGATGACCTCACTCATAGGTGGAATGTGAATATACAAAACAAAGGAACAGATGAAACATAACCAAGCCTGAAACACTTGCAACGGAACTGAGGTGACCCAGAGGGAACGGGGCGGGCGGGGGCACATGTGGCGGAGCCCCCTGGACAGTGGGGAAGGACACTTGCTGATGTGGTGGAGGGCAGGGTGTGTTGACACATAGCTAAGAAATGGGGAACCTATACATAGGAAATTACTTTAACATGTAGGATAATTACTACAATAAAAAATATATTAAAAGGAAAAAACAAAATCACCCCTGTCACAGGCTTACTCTGTGAGTGGCTCCTGAGCATTCAAGAGTAAGACCTCTGTCGCTTTCTGGCTGGTTCTAGCTGAGAAGCAGGGTGATGTGATAAAGTAGAGACACAGTTCTGGTTTACAAGTTTCCTTCTGGACTGGAAGGCTCTCAGCTCTGCCCCTTCAGGCCTCTGCTCCCACCTGGTTGCTGCTTCCTGCTGGTAGTTGGCCCACCTGCACCCGAGGGCCCGCCACCTACTTGTTGGTTTGTCTTTGGTGCTGAATGACCATGTTTTTCTCATGGATCGTCTCCAAAAGAGCAGTGGCCAGAGATTTCAGATCCGAAATGGACTGTGGAGTAGCTGGGAGGCTGCAGCCGTGGTCCTCAGATAACAGCTCCTGAACTGGGTAGGATATAATGGCCGACTCAGTCTCACATGGTTCTGGAAGGCTGCAGCAGTGCAGCCTGTCAGGTCTTCCTGCCTGGTGGAGCTGCGTTAGGATCCCAGTTTCTAAAAGCTACCAGATTGTCCTGCAAAGTCCACTTCAAGTTCAACAGTAAAACAAAACGAAATGTAGCATGAGGCTCCAGCAGTGAAGACACAGTCTCATAAACTTTATCAGCGATTTTTAAAGGCATAATAATTTGTATTTGCCCAGCATTTCATACTTTTAAATCACTTTCATACTAACTTATTTGAGACTTGAAAAAAAAAACAAACAAACCTGCATGAGAAATAGTATATATCCCATTTCATGGACAGGAAAGCAAGAAGGATTAAAAATACTGGCTCAAGTTCACAGAGCCATGTGAATGACAGTGGCCTGGTTTTATACCAGAGTGTCCCATGGAGCAGTTCCCTTGACAGGTGACAAGATGATTCAGGAGATTATTTAAATACAAAACATATTTTGTACAGACTTTTTTTTTTTATAGAAAAGGTAGCTAAAACAAGAGCTAGCACAAAAAAAACATAGTCACTTGTATCTTTGAACATCATTTCCTATTTGCCTCTATGAACAAAATTCATACATTTTCTTCCAAGAAGGGAAACAGTCCTGCTTTATCCCCTCTAACAGTATAACGACTGCTTAGCAGTCCAAGTCTCAATATATAATTACCTCATTGCTGCTGGCCATTTATGTTGCTTCCAGTTTTTTTTTATTACTAGAATGAATGTGGGCAGAATGTTTTGGAGTAAAATGTTTGCATCTCTCTGTCACAGTTGCTCGCTGTTTCAAAGGGGATCAGTTTAAGGCTTCCGCTGGGTGGTCAAATGGCTGGTCAAATGGCTTTCTAGAAAGGCCTTGCCGGGTTGACTGCTCTGCCATGTGGTCGAGGTGGGCAGGCCTCCCCCATCAGCAATAACAGAGTCTCAATAATCAAAGATATTGGACGAGAAAGCGTATCGGAGCTAAATTCAGATGGGCTACTTCACATTTTTTAGAAGAGTATTGTAGTGTTCGTTTAAAAAACAATTTAAGGTGTCCTTTTCTAGTTAGGTGGCAAAAAGGAAGCTGCTTGGAGAAGTGACTTGCTTACGAGGTAGGCACTTTTTTTAAGGCACCCTCGCTCGGAGGAAGACTGTCACAGGATGTCACATGTCGGTGGCTGGTACGCACCCCCAGCCCCAGAAACTGAGCGAACCGAGCATGTCCAACCTGAGTTTCCCACTGAACCTCCAAGCATTACGGGTCAGAAGCAAACTCTCTGCTATTTATCCCCCTGGACTGTTCTTGGAAGATCATTATTTTTCATCGGAATGGACAAGCAAGAGAAACAAAATTGCAATCAATAGAAGCTTCTTTGAAAAAGGCACGTGGTCCAGGATAAAAGGATCTCAGCAGTCATGAGACTTATCTATTCTGCTGCTAGGGGCCAGGAAAAGGAGCAACTTGATGAGTTTGAAACCTGTACTCGGAGATGCCACCCTGGTGATCGGGAAGAGAAAAACATTCTTGAAAGGTGAGCTCAGTGCAGCGGACTAGATGCAAAGGGATCAAATTATCAAAAACCCTCTCAGGCAGCGGTTCTCAAAGCACAGTTCCCCCAAACAGCCTCAGTCTCCCCGGGAACTTTGTAGAAATGCATATTCTGTGGTCCTACTCTAGACCCAGAAGAACTGGGGCGGGGCCATCACTGGCATTTTTACAAGCCCTCCAGGCAACTCTGATGCAGGTAGAAGTTTGGGAAGTGCAGTTCTAAAGATGGCCTGGGTTCTCAGTCCCCAGAAGGAGCAGCTGGAGGAGATGAGCACTCTCAGGTCTAGTCACCTGTGCTCATACATGGTCCCTCCTGGAGAACACACCTTACCTTGCTTTGCAGACAGGACTCCAGTCAGAGCACTACTGCTGGATTTACCCTGGCCTTTGGAGTTTTTCCGTCTTTCAAGAGCATTCTAGAGCAGGTTGGGAGGAAAAGAGAAAGACGCTTGTCAGAAAAACCAATAATGGAAGACCAAGTGATGGTAGGTACATCGTCCATCCATCCAGCAGCACACAAGAACCCCTGGCAGGACGCCCTGATGGAGTAGCAATTAGGTCAATTGCCTCTGAAGGAGCTCAGTCCACAAGTCCCTGGGTTCACGTCCCAGGTCTGGGGGGAAAACAACCAATGTCAACAAACAAACGAAAAAAACCCAACTCCAATGCTGGCCCAACTTTGAGAATTCTGAGTCCCTGTCAAAGACTTATGCATTTCATGGACCTGATAAAGGTGTTGATTTTAGTTGTTTAAAGGTCGTGTCCAGCAGAATGACAGATTCCTATATATAAAAGACACAATGCATACTTGTTAAATTAAATAAAGTCTGAAGCAAGAACTTAGTCGAACAGGTGAGCCCCTAGCTATGGAAACCTCTTCTGAGTGGACAGGAAATGGAGAACAGGCTTATCTTCAGGAACCAAAGCCAAGAGATCGGTAATGGTGCTAGGAAGGAGTCTGTGGTTGGACTGGAAAAAAAAAGACCTGATTAATCAGTGGTATCTGTATGGACACAAGATTAAGAAGTGTACATGCGCCACTTAAGTATCGTACCTAGGACAGAACCCAACGTTAAAATTACTATGTAATTTATGGCCAGTGTCTAGCACAAAGAACTGAATATATGTTAAAATAATGCACAACACGTCACACACATTGTAAAATGTTCTGTGAACTTTTAAAAGCTGGATTCTTTCTTAGCTGCCTGCACACATACAGACTGGTATCAAGTGTGGGCCACACAGCCCAGAGGGAAGACCAGCCTGGAGACTTTGAGAAAAACAAGCTAACGTGAAAAGTCACGAAAATGAGAAGGTTGCTGTAAAACCTCACCCTCAGGAAGAGAAATCAATCTATTCTCAAAGCAGAGAAACCCAGGAGGTTCTTCTAATTATAACACTTACAACTAACATCTGCAGAAATAGATATGATCAAACTAATGGTGCTGGAATTAGACTAAATAATAGTGGAGAGGATTTAAACATTCTGTCCTTTTAGTGTGACGTGAACACTATCATTCAGATTGTGATTTCCCAATCTTTGTTTCTTCATCGCTCGGAAACCATTTTCTTATGGATGATTATGAGACAAATAGCATCTGATGACAGGGCATGCTACAGAAAAACCGGAAAAGAAAGCCTATTTCACACAAACTGACGCTGCGCAGTGGTCGCGTCCCAAGTCTAGTAGTCTCAGCCTGTTCTGTCCAGCTAACGGCCACAGAAGCAGCTCTTGTGAAAGCTGTTTTGGTTTTGTGTGCTGTTGTGGGTTTCATTCTGACTGGTCACCCCCGTGAAAGCTCTTATTGGACTCTCTGGGAAGGCAGGCTGGCACCAGAATATCTTTGGCACATGCAAGAGAATTAAAATAGGATGACATTTAGTTGCACAAGAGTGAATCATCACCATCATCATCATGATTTTGTTACCTTGTATTTGGCAATATTAGATTTCAAGAGGTTAACCTCTTCATGAAGTTGCTTTAATCGCTCTTGAAGGTACCTGGAAAAGAACAGAGATGATTAGGAAGTGCTTGGCGGCAAAAGAAAAAACATACATGGAGCATAAGCAGAATGAAAAAAAAACACAGGCTGAAAGAGCCTCCTTGCACCACCGAGAGGAGAAGTGTATCTCTGTGACCTCTTCTTAAATGGATGCGATCAAGGTCAAATATGCCCAAATCACAGAAACCCCACTTTAGAACAGCTTCTGCAGAGATCCCCTAAGGGCCAGCAACACCGTTTTCACATAATTCTCATTAAGATGATTCCACTGGGAAGCCAGGCAGGAAGAGGCGACACCAGACATAACATTAAGTTAGACACATACACACAATGAAATTTGCCTCAGGGAAAAGAAACAGCTAGGGGAATTTCTCAATTTATTTTCTTATCCTTTTCCCTCTCCTTGATGGTAATAACGAGCAGCTGCCAATAGTTCCCTACCCTTCTCGCCCAACTGGGGAGGGCGGAGGGAGAGAGAGAAAAGCTTGCAAAGAGAGGCCGGGTAGGCATGGGTGCTTCTTTTCTAAATTTGACACTAGTCCACGATGTGAATATGGTTTTGAGGTTGTGACTTTCCTTTCCTTGTAAGGCAATTTTCCCAAACAGAGATGCAAAGAGCTCCTGCCCCGTGGAGGAGAGGCCTGGTCTGAGCTTGGCCACTCGCCTGTTCTCCATACACAGGGCATCCACGTCAATGACCCGGTCCTCGTGCCCGCCCAAGATGTGGTTAAGCTCCTGGTTTAGCCTCTCCACTTTGTCCTGGTAGGAAGAGCGCTCTTCTTTAACATCCTGAAGCTCGTCCACCGAGGCTTGTAGGTCATGCTCCAGAGACTCAATCTGAAACCAAAGAAAGCACCCTTACTCATGATGCTCTTCAGACAGTGGCTTTCTGGCCAGAGATGGAGCCTTCCGTTTGGTTGACTGACTTAGAGAGCTTATTAATGCCACCCGCATGCAATGAAGTCATGAGCCCCACACACTGGAATACGATAAAAGCTAAAAGCAAAGGGATGTGCCAGACACTTCCCACATCTAAGAGGGGATGCGGGCAGCAGCTTGGAAGACAGAACCATTTCCTTACCAACCGCCGCCTGCCCTCAAGTCAGAGCCATTGAGAACCGCGGCCAGCATCTTACAAAGACATCACATTTCAACCTATCTAGACTCAGAAGCTTGTTCTGCTCTTCAGAACCAATTAGTAAGAGAAGGGAAACAAAGCTGAAGCTCTCTTAGCTCTTCTCTAACGAGGGTTCCATACCTGGTCAGATTCTTTGGCCTAAAAAGCATCGGTCAGCATTTCAATGGAAACTTGTAATGAAGGCCAGCTTGCCACATTTGCTCCCTTTTCCTCTCTCTGCCTTTCCTGAGCAGGAGTTGTTACTTGGATGGGGAACAATGGCCCCCAAAGTAAGACTTTTCCAGACTTGCTGGAAGCCAGAAACACATTTAACAGGACTGTGGAAGCAAAGGCATTCCACTCCCAGGCACCCCACATTCCCTGAGAAACAAGGGGTGCCGTCTACTTTCCCCTGACTTGTGTCCAGCTGTGAAACACATCCACTCTTAACAGATGTTAGTGATAACCTGTTCCTTTGCTCTCTCCAGCTGCTGAACCAAATCTTCACGCTCATGGGCTGCAAAATGGCGCACACCAATTTCTTCATCCCCAAGTCTCTGCTTGGCAATAGTCATCCTCAAGAGCTGTGTTTTCCATTAATAGAAAAAGAAAGAGAGTCAGGGTTAAAATGAATAGTGCCAGGAACACTAGGCAGAAAGTTCTGGAAGACAGGATTTCTCAAGACATACTGTGGAAAGGCACAAAGAAATTTTCTTGATGACATGATGAATTAAAAAAGCAGTGACTGTCACTCTACTGCACTTTGAACACACATGCACAGACACACTGCACACTCACACATGCTGTAGGGTTACTGGGAACACAGGCTGGACCTCTGAAGGTGGGCGTCCTGGGTAGCACGGTCATGACGAAGAAGCAAACTCTGGGTCACTTTTAGATATGTTTTTTAATCTATTTGTTCCTGTCTGGTCCCCCACCCTGGGCTGCGAAACCAGGTCCCTGGGTTTTACATGGTCCACATCCAGCTGTCTCAGGCTCCTCAGCCACCGGGGTGCACCCTGGGTCACTTTTAAACTTAGCAAAGATGGCAAAATGGTAACACAATGCTAGGAAGGGCTCTTTATTTGTGAATTTGTCTACTACACATTTGTTTGTCAAACCTAAAATCAACAACCGTGGGGCTTTTGCATTATGTGTGGATATGTGTGGACAAGTGCTCAAAAAATGTGAGTTGCTGGCAGGCGGATGCCCAGCTGAGGTAGAACAAGGCATGTTTTGCCTTCCTGTTGCAGGGTTCAAACCACAAACACGTGTTCTTTCCATGGTCTAGTCAGCACTGTGAGTTTTTCCCCACGTTTGAGTTTTGTGTTGGCATCTTGCGCTTTAAAATGGCCGCCACACGCAGTGCTGACGTGCTGTCTAGCGTTTCTAAGTGGAAAAAGCCTGTGACATGTCTTCCAGAGAAACAAGTGTGTTAGGTAAGCTTGGGGAAGGCACGAGGTATAGAGGGAGAGGTGGTGCCGATCAACACAGTACCCCTGAAAAGGTGATTTTTAAATAGAAATACATCCACGTTAGGTGTGACTAGGTTGACCAAAATGCTGTGGCCAGAGGCTCACAGGAGCCTAGGCCTGTGTTTCCTCTAGGAGTGACGCGCTCGGTCTCCAGTGACTCATCTTAGGGCCAAGTTCAGAGGCCACACAGCAGGTATCAGGACTGACTGTACTCTGGGGAAATGCAGGTGGTGGCGATGCTGAAAACATCTTCCACATCACACAACTCTTGGCTCAGGATTCCAGAATTCCAAGTGAATATACAGAAAGACAAATCGCAAACCAAGTAAGACACATTTTTCAGATCAAGAGGTCTAGAAACAAGTAGGTGTGTGCCTTTTACGTGCGTGAGGGGACAGAAGGCCCGTCGTGTGTCTCTGGAACTGGGCACTTGTCTTTGTATGTGAAAAGCCAGACTGACAGCCTGAACTTTAAGTAATAAAACACCACTGGGGTTTTCCCTTCACGACGTGCTTCACTGAACACTTAATTTAGAATCACACAATTATGTTTGCTTAATGCCAATTAATTATTAAACATGTTTACTGAGGTCTGACAGCCATAGAAGAGAGCCATCTTTTATATACGGGATGCTGTTAAGCTTCAATAAATATGTTCACAATCATTTGGTGTTTAATGTGCATACAATATCGGCTATTAAATCTCAGAGCTGGACTGGTGGAAACACTTATTTTAAAAGTGAGGCCCAAGTTGGTTATGGTTGGATTATTAGTTGGGTCTGAAACTCAGGTGCATTCAGAAGGGGTCCAAGGAGGCCAGCACAGTAGGGATGGTGGCGCCTAGGGGGACGTTCCACCCGCCCAACCAATGGCTCACAGGCTCTGGAGTCTATCGACCTGGGGGCTATGACCTGGCTTCACAATCTTGGGCTGGGCAGCCTCAGGCAGTGCCTGAACTTCTCTGAGCCACAATGCATTGCTGAAAACACCAGGAACAGCAGAGCTTTCTGGAAGGATTGCTGTAAACATAAAGTGAGAGAGAGTGGAGTTGCACTGAATGAACATTTCACCTGGAGAAATTCAAATATATGCGGGGGAGAATTCAAAAAGATAAGGGGAAGGAAAAGAGAAAAGGAAGAAACTGATGGAGAGGATGAAGAAGAAAAAATTTTTCACTGAGTGATTCTCCTTATTTCAAGGACTCAGGCTGAGAGTGAAATGGGGGCATGATAAAACATCAAGGCAAAATCCTATTCTTGCTGTTCATAAATAATACCACTATCCAGGAGCTAACAAAGCCATGAGCCTGACCTTTGGGGACAATTTCAGGGACCATCAAAGGGATCTGGGCTCGGTACAAGTTTCTGCCTCTGACACGCTAACCTTGGAACCTCATCTCCATGGGATTTCTTTAAGATACTTTGCACAAAGCCCCTGGATCAAAAAAGAGCACAATAAATGTTAGCTGCTCTAAGGATGGCTGTCCCGATGATCATCACAGTCACCTCCAGGTGCGCTTCAGCTCAGCCCACTGGGGAAGCTGATCTTTCTTTAGGCTGAAGAAGCAGTGCCTGGGAGCCAACCTTATCTGCAGGTTGCAGGCAATGACGGTGACTTCCCACCTTGGAAGCAATGGCTGGAGTCCTTAAATCCCTCAAACGGGGCCATCAAAGTGTGCAGACAGCCTCCCTGTGCTAACCCTCAAAGTGCATCAGTGCCTCGAGAAGCACACACTGCCAGCGATAGATGCAATCACTGCTGATTTCGATGAAAATAGACGTTTAGGAATGAAGGATGGGTATGAGTCGTCAGCCCGTGGATGAGACGCAGCTGTGGCTGAGGGACACGGCTGTGAAACGAGGTGGTAAGATGGCTCTTGGGTGCCTTTCCCCATGTCCAAGCCCCACTCCAGCCCTGGCTTCTCAAAGCCCCCACTCAGAAGGATTTGCTCCTTTCTTTCTCTCTTCTCCGCCACATCCCCTCTTGCCCTGCAAATTCTCTCCGTCATCTTGTCTTCAGTGGATGAATTCATTTTCCTCAACAGTGAGAAGCAGCAGGGACAGGGACACTGGTGATTCTCTGGGCGTTTTCTGTGTCCAGATAATGCTTCTGTTAATCCAGTCACGAGTCCTGGTGTCTCACCACGCTGGGCCCCAGGTGACATTGGTGTTTTGGAAAATTGCGTGAGTCCACTGCAGTTGCTATCACAGACTGATATCATAGACTGGGCAGCTTATAAACAACAAATATTTATTCCTCACAGGTCTATAGGCTGGAGAAGCCCAAATTCCAGGTGCTGGCAAAGTCCAAGATCCAGGTGCTGGCAAAGTCCTTGTCTGGTGAGAGCCCCTGTCCCAGTTCACAGAGGGCCTCGCATGGTGGGAAGGGGCAGAGGGACTCACTGGGGTCTATGAGGGCACTAATCCCATTCGCCAGGGCCCCACCCGCATGACCCAATCACCTCTCAAAGGCCCCACCTCCAAAAACCATCACACTGGGGATTAGGTTTCAACATCAGAGTTTGGGGAGACAGATCAAGTCTATAGAGCTCTGCTTTTAGCAGCCCCACAGTCTTAACTCATTGAATCAACTCTAAAGTCCAAAGTCTCGTGTAATAGCACCTGAATCAGATACGGGTGAGACTCCCAGAGCGCCATACTCACCAAGGCAAACGCCTCTCCAGCTGTGAACTTATGAAACGAGACAAGTTATGCGCTTCCCAGTCCCCAAGGTGGGCCAGGCCTAGGGCAGAGAGTTCCATTCCCATTTTTAGGTGTTTGTTCTAGAAGCTCTCTACTTCTTAGCACCATTTCTTCTCTTAGTCTGCGCTGCTATAACAATATCATAGACTGGGCAGACTAAAAGCAACAGAAATTGATTTCTCACAATTCAAAAGGCTGGGAAATCCAATGTCAGGACAGCTGACGGATTCCGCATACGATGAAGCCTGCTTCCTGGTTCACAGAGAGCCGTCTTCTCACTGTGTCCACATGGAAAAACCTCTCTGGGATCTTTTTTCTTAAGACATTAATCCCATCATGACCTCCACCTCCAAAAGCCATCCACTGGGGATAAGTTTTAACACAAGAATGAGGGGGAGGAGGCCGCTTTCAGTCTGGAGCAAAGACAGAAGCCATCTTGTAGATGAGACAGCCAGTTATGGCCACTCAGCACTCACCCTGCACGGCTATGACTCTGGGGGTCTCTGACCCACACAGTGAAGGTATGATGCAATAAGCGCTGTTGATGTAACTGTCCACGGAGCTTTAAAAGGGCAATCCCGGTATGGTGGGGACGGTTACGTTTCTATTAGCCAGGGTCCCCAGAAGACAGATGGGGACAGTTGACAGGAAGCGGGCACTAGCCTCCCTCACCCCACTGCCTGTAGCTGCCAAGAGCCACACTCCCAGGGAGAGGTCAGCACCAGAAGGCTCCTAAGAAGCCTTCACCTGGCAGACATGGTGCTGGGTGGCCTAAGGAGCAAAGCCCTAACTGTCCTTTTTTAAAAAATTGTAAGAGATGATTTTGATTTTTCGAATTACTCTCTGCAGCCACAAGATACTGAAAAGAGAGGGAAAGAGTTCATATAAGCTGATAGTCACCCTGCCTTGCTGCTAGAAAAAGGACCAGAGGCATTTTGCCAGCACAAAGAAGAGCCTGTCTTGCTTTTCTTTATTTTTCCTGTTGGCTTTCTCCACATCCTTACCCACTGCTCTCCATTCCGACCTTTTGAAAAACCCTCCCTAAAACTGGACACAAGAGTTTAAAAAGGCTCCAAGTGGTGCACACTGGTGCAGCCCCTCTGGAAAACAGTGAGGAGATTTCTCAAAAGGTTGAAGATGGAAATCCCATATGATCCCACCATCCCACTTCTGGGTATTGACCCAGAAGAGTCAGAAGCACTCATCCGCAGAGATGTTTGCACCCCCATGTTTACTGCAGCCCTATTCACAACAGCTAAGAATTGGAAACAACCTAAATGCCCCAAATCAGATACATGGATAAAGAAGATGTGGTGATACACACAATGGAATACTACACAGCCCTTAGAAGAGATGAAATCCAGTCACTTGAATCAACAGGGATGAAATTATAGGGGATTTTGCTAAGTGAAACAAGTCAAAAGAAGACAGATACCAGAAGTCCTCACTCACAGGTGGACTGTGAGTAGACAAAACAAAGGAACAGATGAAACATAACCAACCCTTGGACACTTGCAACAGAACTGAGTTCACCAATAGGGAGTGGGATGGGGTAGGTAAGGATGGAGGGGACAAGTGGTGGCGGAGCCCACTGGACACTCACATCACCCTGTGATGTGGTGGAGGGCAGGGTGTGTTGACATGCATATGAAGAATGGGGAAACTGCTCATATGGGGAACCTACACATAGGAGTTTATTCTAATGTGTCAAATCAAAGTTATTACAATAAAAAATTTAAATTTAAATAAATAAATAGAAAGGTTCCCAGTGGGCTACTCCACTGTGTCTGCCAGAGTCCAAAGTCCTAGAATTGTCACACTGCAGATCTAGCTTTACCCCAAATAAGTTGCCTTAAAAACAAACAAAAAACACCAAAAAAGTACTTTTCATTCTCTTCTTCCCAAGGCTCGGGAGACCGTCACACATACACACATACACTGGCAGTCTGAAGTTCTGGAGTTGACACTAACCTGCCTCTGTCGACAGCAATCATTGAAAAGCGTTCTTCCAGTGGGGTGCTTTTGGTGTTAAGTGATGGGTATAATAACTCTAGTATTTACTTTTCACACCCACTGTCCTGCCTTGGGGTCACGACACCTCAACCCTCCATCACCCTCCCCTACACGTCCTCAGGTGTCTGAGCAAAGAGCACTTGGGCAGATAGAGTACTTGGGCAGATGGACCACCTTCCTCAACTATCTATTATCCAGGCGCTCTTTGAGT
Source organism: Solenodon paradoxus (assembly GCA_004363575.1). Classification (NCBI taxonomy): domain Eukaryota; kingdom Metazoa; phylum Chordata; class Mammalia; order Eulipotyphla; family Solenodontidae; genus Solenodon; species Solenodon paradoxus. The sequence goes on along the minus strand of RJWH01003371.1, from coordinate 8,737 downwards.
TAACTTGACTTAGAAACTTCAGCGCTAAGGGAAGTGATCTGGAATGAAACCAACCTGACGACAGCTCACTGACATAAATAAGAGTAAAGTTTCCAGGGCAAATTCCTAGTCTCAAAACATCGCCAAACTTCCTAACACAGACTCCAAATCCTTGCTTCCTTCCCTTCCCGATGAGATTAGTCCAGTTCAGGGTCTAAGGGCAGTCAAGGGCAGAGCCTCCCCAACCTCTCAGGGCACCAGGAGACCCATCGCAGCGCGGTGACCCAGCCTGGGACAGCTGCCACAGCACAACTGCAGTGCATGTTTTTGGGGTGTAGGAGTTAACCAGAGCCCGGAAGAAAACCCACACAGACACGGGGAGAACGTGCAAACCCACACCGGGGGGTCCTGCCTGGGAATCATTTTTCTTCTCATCACCTTTGTAAGGAACCACAGGATTCCAGGACCTGCTGTCGTGAGTCCCTTCTTCCCTTCCCGCTCCCACCCCCAGCAGTATGCTCTACCCCTAGCCTGCATGAATGTTTTGACTCAGCACTTTGCCCCTTCTGACATTTAGTTTCACCAAAAATAAGTCTCCCATCAACTTTAAGACCCACTATTAGGCACCCCTAAAAATTAAATGCTATAACTATCTGATATACCATTGACTAGACAGAGATATTCACACGTGAAAAACTATCTCGAGTCTGTGTCAGAGGGTATATTTATGCTTACTTCACCTCTCCCCACTAGAGTAGGAGCCCCATGAAGGCAGGCAGTCAGGGGTTTCGCTGACTGCCTTATTCCCACACCAGAAAGCCGGGTCTTCAATAAAGACGCGTTGAAATAAATTGAACTGAATCACCTTCCATTAGGCAAACACGACTTGTTGTCTTCACTAGACAGATGAGAACTGAGGCCCAGAGCAGTCAAACGACTGGCCCGAGGTCACACAGCTAGGTCACAAAGCCCCTTGAATTATCTTCAGACAATTCAGGACATCTTGCTCCCAGAGGCTCGATCTGTGTAGTATTCCACCAAGCAATTTTAAAGTTCTTCTCTTTTAATCAGAAGGTGGTGTCTCCAAAGTAAGTCTGGGGCAGAGATGTCTTCCAGAACCCACTCTCTAGGAAGAAGTGTCATACAATGCACGGCCGATGGGACGAATGTCCGAAACCTCACCATTTTGGTCGCATGGTCTAGCCCCTCAGGTGACAAGGTCATGTAAGGCAGAACAGGCTCAAATATGGTCTCGGAGACCGAGTGCACCTATAAATCATTGGGCAGTAGGACATTCGGGGACGCTGACGTCGCCTGGCTGCTTGTAGCACCAGCTGGCATTGTCTGTAGCTCACACCGAGATCTCGGCTAGGACGAGACAGGATGAGGCTGGAGTGCGTGAAAGGCCCGTATCATTCACCGTAATTTTTTGTAATTAATTTTCATCATGTCCCAAGGTGAGAGCTTCTCATGAGAGCAGTCGCTTCATGTGGGTGTCCTATGGGCGAGGACATCTCTGTGCTCCTGTGAAGCATGAGGAGGAACAGTTCACAAAGAGCTTCCGATCCCTCATCCTGGACCGTTACAAACGTCCACAGCTGAGCACTGTTTTTTACAAACCAAGTATACTTTAATTAGTCACCTGCATGCTCATTGGTCCGTCTTTATTAGTTCGTGGCTTGGACCGAATTGGTTTGCTTGCTGAATTCATGCAGACGCCCCACGTCGATGGGGGTACGTGCGCAGAAGGGCTCCGTCATGTCAGGCTGCCAACACCCAATGAAACAGAAGCGCTTAAAGACCGTCAGCTGGCGCGACATGAAGCTCGTTATCAGGGCAAAACCTTGTGTCCACGCAACCGCACAAACAGCTACATTTCAACAGGCCGGTGGGGCCCGGAACTGCGAGTGCGTGACGCCGGTCAGGGCAGCGACGCACCTGCCCTTCCTTGCCTTTGAATACCTCACGTGGCCTTCCTGCTCTTCTGCTCTACAGCTGCGCTTTGCAAAAACGAACAAACAGACCAGAAAACCAACTGCAGGCTGTCTCTGCAAGATATGCTTGCTGTTCCCGGCGTCTCCAAATGGAGGGTTATTCCACGAGGCACAAAGAAAGCCAGGAGGCTTCTGGGAGTTCTGCACCAAAGCAAGAGTGTTTGGTGCTGGCCAGGTTTGTGGTGGCGATAGGCGAGCTGGGTTTCTGGAATCCATCTGCCAGATGCCAGGCTTCTCACCCCAATCTCGGTGTCTACTGGAAGACATAGACCCAGTTCGTTGGGTGCTGATTAGGAAGGAAGACATTGAGATGCTGGGTGGGGTTCTTGTAAGGAGGCTGCCTTTACTCTATCTCTGCAACCAGAATACAAACGCTCATAGAATAGGAATCTTGTCTTTTTTTTTCCTTGAGGTACCTACAGCTCCTGCAACATTAACCAGTACAGTGAATCTCCAGTTACGTGTTGCTGAATAAATGATAAAACCTGACAACATGTCTGTGAGAGGTAACATTACTCCCATTTTACAGATGAGGAAACTGAAGCCTGGCTTGCTCGAGGTCAGACTGGCAGAGCTAGAGTATCGTCCTGGGCCTAACAACTGCTAGATGCTCCTTTTGGACGACAGCACATGACAACACTTGGCAGTGGCAGACGAGAGCTGGCTCTTTCCGGAGTGGCCATCTTTCCAAGTTCAAGTTCAGTGACTTCACGGAGGTAACCTGATAGCTCTCAGGGCATCATATTTATACCAAGGGAATTGGCCAAATGCTACCAGCTGAGCTTCCTCTTTGGGAGAGCGGGTCTATCAGCTCGCCTCTGGATATTTATGACTCATATGTGCTCTGCTAATCTGCTGACTGAATCTTACTAATGTACAAATTCCCAGGGACCTCCTCCTTTCTCCTGGTCTCCTTTCCCCCAAATACCCTCTTTTCTAGCTGAAAAAATTTTTAAATTGTTTTATTTCTTTTTTGTTTAGATTGCTATAAGCTTTCTAGGATATTGAATTTGCACCTCGGACTGTGTATACTTCACAGCACACCCCCCACCAGAGTCCGGATGCCCTTTACCGCCCACCTTGTTCCTTCCATCCCTCCCTTGCCCCCCCAACCCCCAGCCTCCATCTTGCATCTTATGAATTTTGCTGAAGTTTTGTCTGTTCATTTTGTTATATTCCTCCTATGAATGAAACCATCTTGTACATCTCTTTTTCTTTCTGGCTTATTTTGCTTCATATAATCCCCTCCAGTTCCAACCAAGTTGTTGTTAAAGGCACGATTTCATCTTTTTTAAACAGCTGCATGGATGTCATTGGGCATCTCGACCACAACTTCTTTATCTAGTCATCTGTGGACAGGCATTTCGGTGGTTTTCTGTGCTGCGATGAACACGGGTGCAGATATATTTCCTGAGCAGTGCTCCTGTGTTCCCTGGATATCTGCCTAGACGTGGGATTGCTGGATGGAAGGGAACCAGCGCTTTCCCGCAGAGGAACCCGGCAGGGACGGCAGCTGTACTTCTCTCATGGGGTGGGCTGCGTTTCAGACTGAGGCCCCAGCAGTATCTGGGTCTTTCCACATAATGGTCCTCACTCCTCACAGGCTGATGCTCCCGGAGAGCGCGGGGCACATCACCATCCATGAAAAGCTTGCCCAGGTTGATGTGTGGAGGTGGGAGTCCTCCCTTCCCTGCAGGCTTCCTGCTAACTATTCAGACCCGTAATTATCAGAAGGCAGGGGTGGGGGGTGTCTATAGGTTTCCCTTTCACACCTCTTCTCTGCTTTGGATTGAGGGTTTGTGTCCATCCAGGAGCCCTGAGAAAGTCTCAGGCACTATGCTGCAAGATGGCAGGTGGCGTTTGATGGTGGGCTCCCACCCTGTTTCGGGACCCCCCCCACACACACACGTGAGTGCTAAGCTGCCTGTGAGCAGGGTAGCCACAAGCCTTTCCAGAGGACTGTCTGAAAATGCTTTATGGCCCAGAGGGTTACAAGGCTCTAGCTGAACAAATGGAAAAATTAGTCTACCTGAAAATATCCAAGACAGGTCATTTCCAATCACCTTGTTTCTTAAATGTACTTAACATCTAGGATGGGGTCTTCCCAAAATATGGAGAAGGATCATCCATTAAAATGGCAACTGGGAGATAAAAATCTTCCACTTTAGCAGGTGCTCATAAAATGATGTCACCTACCCTTCCGTATACAAGTCAGGGGTCTGCTGACATCCAAGGTAAGTACTTGAATCTAACAGGTCACTCAGCCTGTGCACCCACCAAAGTGCCGCACGGGGTCCCCGGGTCTCTCCTCCAGGGCTTCCCAAGGTCTCACACTGAGAACCTGGTTGGTTTGTTGGTTTGTTTTTCTCTGAAGGGACAACTTGCTTTCTAGCTCCCTTCTGTAAATTCCTGACCATTTCCTCAGCCCACGAAGAGAGGTGCCGAGGGCAAGCACAGGGGCAGCTGGTGTGCTCATTCTCCTGGACAGTGATCTCACTCAGGGAGGTGGGCAGGTCCTCAGAAACTCTGACTTTAAGCAAAATGACATGTAAGGAAAACCGGGTCCTTAATTAACATCCTTTGGTTGAAATTAGTTGAGACTGTTTTTTTTTTTTTTCATCCACATACAACAAAATGACATCGAACAAAACGACATTATTTTATTTGAAGCACTAGTGTATCCTTTCTCCTTTTCTATTTGTCTTCCTCTCAGGTTCTTTGCTCTTCATTTCATTCCCTTTATTTAGTTACTCATTTATGTATTCCATTCCGTTCCAGCAATAAAGATGTATTAAGTAACGGCGCTGGATCGGGAATGAAGAATGCTAATTCCCAGCGACAAGCAGCACGGGAGTCAGGAATATGGCCTGCCGAGAGCTTACCTCTGTGGGCCAAGTGCCACCAAGTGGGAGCAGAAGGGAAAGGACAGAGTCCTGTGGGCCTGGCCCGGATCTGCCTCTGAGAGTTGTAGAAGACTACATTTGACCTGTGACCTGGAAGATGAACAGGAGTTTGCAGGGTAAGGAAGGAAGAAGAGTGGTCCAGACAGAGCAAACAGTAGGTGCAAAGGTCCTGAGGCACTAGACAGTAAACGTTTTATGAAAGGGCTGAAATTAGCCTGCAGGTGTGAAGTGTGAGGTGATGCAGTGGTCAGAGATGTGGCTTGAGAAATCAGGAGAAGCCAGATAATAAGAGGACATTACATCACATCACAGCAGAGAGGTTGGACAGGATCCAAAAGGTCATGGGCTGGCTATAGCAGAGTGACAGGATGAATGAAAAAAAGAAAAATATTAAAAACAAAACAAAACAAAAACAAAAGAAAGGTTAACCATTCAGCCACCCTTGGACAGGAGCCTTGAGTTTCTCAAGATGCCTGATGTCTTTATCGAATGAGTAATCTGGCTTTAATGTTGATGACTGGGGGTGGGGGTAGGGGGGAGGATGACCATGACTCACAGGGGACTGAAAATAAACCAGCCCTATAACTTTAGATGCAAATGAGCATAAACAGAATCTCTGGGGCTCATTGCAGTTGGTCTTTTTTGAGGGGGAGGCTGGGTATTGAGATATGGGGCCCGTTGAACATTATAACATCGTCCCTATGCCTTTTGGCAGGAGAATTACTTCACAGGCCATGAATGTGAGTCACTAAATTCTAAACCTTGGGTGAGAAAACAAAGTTTGATAAATGTGTTTAGCTGCTGGAACAAAGACCCAGTGAGCAAGCAAATCATGAAGCTCACAGTGGCCCCATGCAAAAGGAGTCCAGACCAGTGCTTAGGGGGTCTCACACACAAGTGTGTGACTGCACACACACACATACACGCATACACACTTACCCTCTCAAACATGCAAGCGTAAAACACTCGTGAACATATGTACACACCTATTCACTCACAGATATGCACACATACACGTAAGCATATGTCCTCCTTTTCTTTCCTTCAAGTATCAGTTATAAACATCAACTGTTAAAACAGATTGTGCTTAAAAGGCAATAAATTAAGTGACCAAATGATGAGAGAGAAGTGTACTTAGGAAAGCTGGGGCGGGGTATCTCATTTTTAAAAAGAAAAGAAGAAAAAAGTCAAGAAGACTCATGAATCCAAAAATCACAATTCAAAATGTCTCAATATTTTATAGGTTGATAATAACTCAAAATTCCTGTAGTATTTGTATAAGTTTAATTGTACATACTTGATTGTATTCTCTAGAACACCCTGCCCTGCTGTTATCTCTTGAGAAAGTGACTTAGAAGGTCTGGACTTTAACTGTTGACCAAACACCTACATTACAGAACTTAAATCCTTTTTATGGTATATAAAACCATACCCGAGGTCTCATTAGCTTGTCCAGTGTTAATAAGAACCTTTCTGAGACATTCTCTCTCACACTATTTCAAGACCAGGAATAGTAGAACCTAATTTTTCAAGTATATGTTGAATCTAAGAGGTTTAATTTTTTTTTCATGGTGGATTAAATGGAGAAGAGACTAGGAAGAGTGACTTCCTTCCCCATGTGCCCTCAGATGGATCCTCCTTAAAGTAGCAGTTCCTAGGAAGCCCTCTCTGATCTTTTGTTATGGAAGATTTCTCTGGATAACTCAGACACTTCTGAGTAGTTTCTCAGAGTGAACATTTTTCAAAATGGCGTCTCCCGATAACCAGAAACAATTGACACCGATGATTCATTAAGGAACCTGTTAATGCTATAAAAGACACTTCTAATACAACACATCCTCCTCCACCACGCGGCTTTCCAATGGCCAGCTCTACAGTGAAAGCTGCCTCTGGCAAGGAGTTGAAAATGAATCCGTCTTGGCAAAAGGGAAATGATTTGGAGGGACAGAATTAAACTTCGGTAGTTTTTCTTCCTTTTCTCAATTTTACTTTTTGCTCATAGCTTCAGCTGGGAGAGAGCGCACACATTTAGTTTGCAGTTTATGAGTTCATATTTTATAATTAACGTTGCCAACAGGGGAGTTTGATTAATACCAAGCAGTGGATTTTGAGCAATGTTCCATACAAATTGCCAAATTTAGGAATAAAATAAATTGGTTATGTGAACATAATTAGTAGGATGACTACTTAAAATTCAAAACCGAATGTGAATAATTCCAAATCATCTGAGCCACAAATCCATTATTTGTATAGAAGGGGGGAAAGTATAGCATTTGGGTTTTATTTTGCCCCCAACCAGTGTTATGCACCATAAGCTGAATATATGAAACTTTGACAATTGGTTGTGACAATATTTTAGAGCAACCTAGAAACACACATACCCAAACACATACGCACACAGTGGGAACGTAATAACGATAAGAAACGTCAGAATGTGATTTTCATTGCAACTGTAAAAATCTATAACAAACTTTTCAGTAATGCGGCATTACATTTTTCTGATATGCAATACATTAACTCCAGTACCCAATTACATACCACAGCTTTTTCCCTTTAAATAGCCAATATTTAAATATTCAATATTTTCCCTTTGAATATTCAAATATACAATACCTTATTATCTCCTTGGACTTCTCCAAGCCTTTGCTGAAGTTCTTTAATTTCTTCTCCCAGATGTTTATTTCGGTCCTGAGAATCTCTCAACAGTTGTGCAAGATTAGCCTAGAAAGACCAACACATTATGAACTACAACCAGAAACTAAGGAGAGGATATTAGTGGAAGTGAACGCGGAAGGCTGGTGTCCAAACCCAGCGGAACCACACAACGCCTGTTAGAGAAAACACACACATGAATGCAGCAAGCGTGCAAACATGCCACTGCCACTGTCTGAAGGGAATGCAGCTGGCTGTGAACATGAATTTGGGGATGATGTTTTCAGAGTGGCTCACCGACAAGGAATGCAGGAGTCAGTCACATTTGACCTCACAAAAAGAAACTGTAAGAGCTGCTCACTAAAAGTCCTGCAAGTGCACACAGAATTCATTTCTACGATTTGTGTTCACAATAAGGAAAAGCCTCATTTCCTTGTTTAGATGATCTGTCCTCTTCAAATAGATCTTGTTTAATGAACCCCTCAATGCCCAGGATTTCCATCACAAAAGGAGGCAGCTGGAGAAGAGACCAGGGATGTGCCACAATTTCAGAAATCAGGATCCTGGGGTAACTCAACAGTGTCCTCAGCTGGCCCCATCACCCCACTTCCTTATTAATTTATTTTTGTTCACAGGGTACCGCCCAGCCGCAGATGCTCACATTCCGCAGATGCATCTTCATGACGTCATCATGCCCTTACGCTTTGCCTCTGGCTGGAAGCCAGCGCGCTCTGGTCCACATGGTTGGTTCTCCATCAAACAGCCTCCCCCTCAATCCAGCCCTCTCACCATCACAGCCCTTCCTGAAGAACCCCAGCATCTTTCACCATGCCCCCCCCATTTCAGTCCTCATACCCGGCACTGCTGACTCTTCCCACTATGGCGTCACCTTCCACTTGGCATCACATGACTTCTCGCTCTACCCTACTGTTTCCATTTTGCTTGTAACTTGTTTTACTTCTCACCTTGATTTTTCTATTATTGATTTTTATGAGTTCTTTATATATTTTGGATCTTAAGCCCTTGTTCACATACGATGTGCAAGTATGTTCTCAGTTCTCACCTTGTATGGCATTAATATCTAACCTTAGCAAGACAACTGCAAGCTATCCAGAAAAAGTCCCTTTTCTATTTCCTCAGCCTCCCTCTACCTGGCTCCAGGAAGTGCTAGTGTTTCAGGAGGTGCAAATGTTTTCAAGAAGAAAGTCA